>RCUC01128452.1:0-41371 GCA_003697995.1 Taxidea taxus jeffersonii | reverse complement strand
GGCTCTTTGTTTTCTCTTGGCATCTTTGGCAAAGCCAAGAGAGCAATCAAGAAATGCAGAGACAAAACTAAATCACCCTCCATCCACCCTGCAGTCACTTCTTCCCAGAAAGTTGCCTGTCTGGAGTTCCCCAAGAGAACGGAAAGAAGTGAATTAAAAGATCTGTTTGTATAGTCATTCTAATTCAATGCATAAACATGGCAGGCCTCCTAAGTAGTTAAACCATGATTTGTACCCTTCAAGGTGCTTACTTCTGATGGCAGGAAAGGAATACATTTTGATTGCAGGGAAGGATGTTGGTGACATTGGTTGGTGATATTGGGGTGTTCGTGTTAAGAAGGTGAAAGGTCAACATTAGATCTAGGGCAAATCTCGGGTATGCCTCTCTCCCAACCCCCCTTATCCTAATTCACCCTCTCCATCTCTACCTCTAAAAGACCGTTGATCTGTGCTTCCAAATGGCCTTCCATTATCCTCTTCCCAAAGCAAATCCAAGTCAATTTAGGAACAGGCTCTGATTGGGGTGATTGGCCATCAGTCATCCTTCCATTTGGGTCAGCAAGCAAGAGCCGCCCCGCCCCCCATCTCTAGAAGAAAGTCCCTCCCAAAGGGTGAAGCTTTTTATCTCCTTCACATGCAAGAATTGTCCATCCAGAAAAATTATCAGACCCAGCCCAGAAATCTGCTGTAATAAACACACCTTCTGAGAGAGTTCCATTTCTCCTGGATCAGGGCAAATCGTTTTTAAGATCTCAAAACAGAATTCTAATCTCTAGGAGGTGCTAATTCTAGGCTCACAGTGGTGGGCACAACCAACCGCAACTGTGCTTTATGATCCTATCAGGTGATCAGCTGAAATTGCTATTCATTTATGTTCAAAAAACACCCTTTCTCTCCCACACAATTTATTCAGGGGTTCCTTTAAGATGGCAGTGGAAGACCCAGCTTCTGCTGGAAGGGCTTCTCAGTGACAATGGAATCCCCTTAACTCTTTGATCTGTCTGTCCATTCATTCCCAACTTCTGACTCCAGGAATCATTAAGTGGTCTTTCCTCTCTTAGATGGCAAACTCTGTCATGCCTCATAATTGAGTGGGCACTCGATAAAGGAATGCTATAGTGCTCTGAGGAATAATGCGCTTCCTATTGGCAGCAAATCCGGGAGAAACTTCCTTAGAAGAAAGCACTGTCAATTACCACTTAACAAGCCTGAATTTTGGCTCCCAGAGAAAAAGCAAACAAAGCAGTAACAACTCACCCCCAGCAGCAGCCACATCACTATCTGGCCCCTGCCCTCCAGTCCCCTGGCAAGTGGCTGGCCCTATAGCAGGTCCTTGTTGGTGGACTGACTCATAGAGGCGGGAGAATGGCGACACGTAATCCGTCACTGATAGGTAGACGCCAGCTGGGTGCCTGACCGTCTGGCTCTGCGGAGCTTCTGACCTCCCGAGGTCTTTGGCTCTCTTACAGCTCACACATCTAGCTGGGATGAGAGATGTCAGCCGGGAGCAGGCGGCGCAGAGAGGACAGGGAGGCCACTCTGGAATACTAGCAGGGGATTTGCTATTTCTCCTGCCGCGGCTGCCCCACCTTCCCTGTCTCCCCAGGGGGAGGCCTCTTCCAACCTGACTACACGGCTCTCCTTCCACGCTACCCTGGGCCAGGCTGGAGCTTCGGGCTTGACACCAAGGGATTCACAATTAGAATGCGAGTCACCTACGAAGTTCACGCCCAGGCCCCATTTCCACATTTGTTACCAGAGAGGTCTAGAGTAGAACTTCAGTGTGGATATTCTGGAAAGCTCTCCAGGGGATCTGCGCGTGCAGGCAAGGTGCAGGCCCACTGTTCGCCTTCATTCCAACCCTAGGCCCGCCCTGCGATCCCTCTGCCTTTTACAGGGGGCGCTGAAGGCAACAACAACAACAACAACAAATGTCACTTCTGATAATAGTACCTCGCGATTCCTGGCCTTTCTTCTATGCCAGGCACTGCTCTCAGCTTTTTACTCGTATGAATGCTCTGAATTCTCATAAGAAGTGGGTGCATTTGTCATTCTCATGTTTCAGGTGAGAACACTGAGGCAGAGGAAGAGGTTAAACCATTTGCCTGAAGCTTCAGAGCTAGCAGGTGAGAGAGCCAGGCTTAGAACCCAGGAAGACCGGCTCCAGCACCTTCTCTCTTAACCATTCACCTACACTGCTTCTCCGTATTCAAAGCACAAAGGCTTTCAGCAATCACAGAGGTGCCCTGGGATCCTGTATGGACAGAATCATCTACTCAGAGAACCGTATTTCTGAATACATGTGTCTGCTCCCACTACCCCGACCAGAACCCTTGGATGGCTTCCTAACTGCCCACAGGATACAAATCCGCACAACATACAAGCCCCTTCCTCGGCTGCACTGGGCGAGCCCTCTGCTATCTCCTCCCACCTTTAGCCACTCTGCCCTCCACCAACTCCAAACGACGCCGTTCCGTCCATCCACCATAGGACCCTAACAACAGGCTCGAGAACGAGGACTGCCCCTCCACGCTGCGGCTATGGTTGCTATTGGCATCCCCACTCCTCAGGAGTGTGTTTCTGAAACAATTTAGAGATGCTGAGACAAAACCTCCCCCAAGATCAGGGTTGGGAGGAAGCACCATCATTTAGCAACTCAGCCCTTCAAGGGGGTGACCAGCAGTCTAACGTGAATGTACACCAGACCCACAACAAGAAAACATAAGCTACACCAACTCTCCACCTTCACAAAACTTAAAGCTTAAAAATGGAATTGTCACGATGAAATGATACATACTTACAGGCCCTGCTGCATTACTCACAACTTGCAGATTAAGATTCTCACATTCTAACAAGCGTTTACATTCAGTTGGCTCAGTAGTGCCACAAAGCCCCCATTTCCTTAGCAACCCCTACTGTAAGAATGTTTTAAATGCTGTAGTACTGCATCCCAAACCTCCTGTGAATTGCGGTTACAGCGAATGAGAACGATCCAAACAGCGAATGAGAACGATCCAAATTGGGGCCAGAATCTTAGGAATTAGTTATCAAGAGTTCCCAGAAAATAAAGTGAAACTGGCCCAGAACTTCATTCCTTCATTGAAAAACAGGTAAACCAAAACCCAACACTTTGCAAAATACAGGAAACCCCGAGTGCACAACGCAACTGGACTATGGATGTCCTATATGGGTCTACTACAATTGAATGTAAGTTACTTGCAGTTGGCTCTCCTTTTCCCAGGTCTGTAAATCTCCCCACTGCCCCCGGAGCCTGCACTCACATCCGTTTCTCTACTGGGCGAGACCCAGCTTGTGCCTCCTTTGTTCAGAGAGAGAACACCTTTCTGTTGGGCCACCTAAGCTCCAGATCATGTCCCCTGACCCTGCACGTTACGTACTACACATTACAGAATCACCTGACTTCTCAGTCTAGCTCAGGATGTCTCGACCACGACACCACTGACATTTTGGAGCGGAGAGATGATTCTCTGCTGTAGGGGCTGTCCTGTGTTCTGTGAGCTGTTTGTTTAACAGCAGCCCTGGGCTCTACCCCCTGTAAGTCAGCAGCAGCTGGGTCGTCCCCCCCACTCCCCAGGCAGGACAACTAAAAAACTTCTCCAGACATTGCCAAATGTTCCCCAAGGGCAGGATCACTCCCAGGAGGAACCACTGGTCTGGCCTCATGCTCAACCCATTTTGGGGTTTCACTCCAGCTGTAAACACTTTCCCATGTTTGGCCACATTTTTCCCCCTTTCTGAAACTGTTCAAAAGCAGTCCTTGGCCTTGGGATTTCTAAGGCGGTTTCCTTAGAATGTAACCCTCAGTAGGGGCTCCTTTGTACTGAGTCCATATCAAGCATTTGGTTTCGGAAGAGGTGGGGGTGGGGAGCTGACTTGGCCATGACTCACAAGAAAGCAGCTGTTAGGGCCGTCCCTCCTGGTACCTGCATTCCTTTTGTGAATTGCCTCCAGGAGAGGCAACGGGCATGTTACTTCCACTGGAAGGTCACACCTGGAGTTTTGCCTAATGACTTACAGGACGCACCCTACATCCCCCAAGAGGCCATCTCTCTAAGTCGGTTACTTGTTACTAACCGAAAACTTGGTCCAAACGGACATAGGCAACAAAGAGAATTTACTGGCTCAGGTAAGTGAGAAGTTCTAAGGAATCAGCTCTTGCAGGAGAAGCTGACCTCCAGTCGGGCTGAAGGTCAAGTTTGGGTGCCATCTCTCTGAGTCTCTCAGCCTCTTCTCCAGGAGTCCACTGGCCTTCAAACTGGCTTCCATCGTCAGGGTACAATCATCGTTCAAGTTCTGGTCCAAGGTCCGTATATCACATTGCTTCCAAGAGGGTGCCTTTCTAATGAAGCAGAAGTCCTGAGCATCACTGTAGCTGGACAGACCTGAGTAATATGCTTGGGGCTGAGGCATTCCACCCATGGGGCCAGGACAAGGTCAGGGGCTGAAGGGTTGAGGCCCTCGAATCGATCAGAGAGGCTGAGGGAGGTTATGCTGGGGACTTTAGAACAGTGGTTCTCAAAGTGTGTTCCCTGACCAGTGGCATCAGCATGGTATGGGGACTGGCAAATACTTTTCATGACCCATCCCAGACTTGCTGAATCAGGCACTACAGGGTGGGGCCCAGCCATCCTTGTTTGAATAAGGCCTTCGGGCGATTCTGGTGGAAGCTAAAGTTCATGACCAGCTAGTTGGTTTAGACCATCAAGCCCTCCCCACAAAGTCTGGAGTGGGGAGAATTTCATGCACTTCACGGGGCTGTCACACTGACAGAAAAGGATACAGTGGAGACGTCCGAAGTTACAAAATCCTTTAAAAGGGGAAAGTTCATTTCACGTCTTCCTGTGGCACCGCCATGGGGTAAGCAGAGCTTCAAACTAGCAACTGACCTGATGATTACTCCTGCTTCCCTTCCCGGCTGGCAATCAGGGCTTGAGGCAAGGCAACACCCAGACATCACGTCTGCGTTTTCTGTGCACCCTACCCAACTCACCCCGGAGAAACTGGACAAGTACACGAATGCATATTTGAGAAAAGTAAAGCTACTTGGCTGTTCAAACTGCATCGAAGAAGGCATTCTCTACCAAAGTTTCTTGGTCATGGCTCATCCTGGGGATCAGCCGGACTAAGATTACATAGGCAGCCCCTTGCGACAGACACGAGACCCACTGAGATACGACCTCCAAGGAAGGAGCTGAGGACCTGTACTTTCCGCAGACACTGCCAGGAAGCTTAAGGATTATGTGGGTTTCTCCAAAACACTATTCTAAGAGATACGCCCAAAGGGCTGGGGAGAAACATCCACAAAGGAATTCTATGAACATTTTTGGGTGCAAATAACAGTTTCTTCCTGGTCCCCTCACTACCAGAGCCTCCCGATTGTTTTTCCCCTAGACCCACCTGCTTCCCAACTCCATCCTTCTTCATACCACTGCCAGAGTGAACGTTCTAGAATGCACTGGTTATCAGAGCTCCAATCAAAACCCATCACGACCATGGTTTCCTCCAGGGAAGAAAGCTAGATGTGTTCCCAGGGAAGGACTTAGCTAGGTGTTACTGCCAGTATCATATTACTTGGAGGCAGCAGTGGGCTCATATATTTTTTCTTTTTACAGAAGTAAATTAGCAAATAAAGAGAGACATAACTGTACCAATTATAGTAATGTCAATACAATTCTGTGCCCTGAGAATACAATTAAATACATTTTTTTAAAGTAAAGAAATACAATATGTGAATATCTCCGGGTATTCAGAGTATGCTTTTAAAAATTCTTTTTCAGGGGCACCTGGATGGCTCAGTGGGTTAAAGCCTCTGTCTTCGGCTCAGGTCTTGATTCCAGGGTCCTGGGATCGAGTCCCCCATCGGGCTCTCTGCTCAGCAGGGAGCCTGTTTCCTCCTCTCTCTCTCTCTCTGCCTGCCTCTTTGTCTACTTGTGATCTCTGTCAAATAAATAAATAAAATCTTAAAATAAAAAAAAAACAAAGATTCTTTTTCAGGGAGGCACCTTGGTGTCTCAGTGGGTTAAGCCTCTGCCTTCGATTCATGTCATGATCTCAGGGTCCTGGGATCGAGCCCCACATGGGGCTCTCTGCTCAGCGGGAACCTTCTTCCTCCTCTCTCTCCGCCTGCCTCTCTGCCTGCTTGTGATCTCTCTGTCAAATAAATAAAAACTTAAAAAAATAAAAATAAAAAATAAAAATTCTTTTTCGGGACACCTGGGTGGCTTAGTCCGTTAAGCATCTGCCTTCAACTCAGGTCATGATCTCAGGGCCCTGGGATCGAGCCCCACATCAGGCTCCTTGCCCTGCAGAGAGCTTGCTTCTCCCTCTGCCTGACACTCCTTGTGCTCTCTAATAAAGAATTAAAATCTTTATAATTTCTTTTTCTCTGCATTTTATAATTACTCCTTTGTGAATCACATAACTTAACAAATATTTCAAAGTTTACCAAAAAAAAAAAAAAGCCACCACCAGTCCTCACCATGGCCTACAGAATGAAGGCAAAGTGTTCTCATGACATACGTACAGGTCTCCGCATAATCCAGTGTCCACCTCTCCGTCTTAGCCTTCTTCCCCACCATTAGTCCACTGGAAACTCACCCTTGAAGCATTCTGCATCTCTCGCATTTCCTTAAATACTCTTTGGCCTCTGTTCCCTCTGCTCACCCCAGTCTTCCTTCCCCATTCACCCAGCACATCGGCCAGGTTAATGCCAGGTAAGGCTAAGCTAACAAAATCCCAGGAGATGACCGCAACACAGGTTTGTTTTGCATTCAGTCCATGTAAAGAGGCTTCAAGTTTCTTCTCCAAAGACCCAGGTAGTAAATATTTTAGGTTTTATGAGCAACATATGATTTCTGCTGCATATTTTTCTTCTTTGTTTTGTTCATTTATTGTTTTTGGGGTGGCCTGTGGTCTTTTTGTACAATTTTTTAAAAAAACATAAAAACCATTCTTATGTTCATAGGTCATCCAAAAACAGGCCACTGGCCATTTGCTGATCTCTACTCTCTATGACCATTGCCAGATACATGCAGACAGTGCAGAATTACTCATTAAGCCATTCACACTGGGTTCATGAGACGGTCATATCTTGCACATTTCTTATCATTAGACAGCAGACAAAAAGCGAGGGTCTCATTCAAGCAACTAAATGCCCCATTCTGCAAACGGCACCCTGTGACTTTTCGCAAATAATTGTCCCAAATTCATCCTTCAGTGGGGCATTTTGACCATAATGGGGGCAGAAAGTGCAACCCTACCAAGTGACCATGACTTGGACAAACGATGACTTTACTCAGCTCAGAGTCAACTGCCCTGGGAAGCCTTTCCTAACACCCTAGCTCCCCAGCCAGATGAGCTACCCTTCCCCTATAATCTCACAGAACCTTGAGCATCCCTGGGCTGTGCTTTCTCTGCCTCTCCCACCAGATCCAGTTGGCATCTCCCTATGCCCACTGCAGAGCACAGGGCTACCTCCCAGGGATGCCCAAATTCTGTTGCCTCAACAAAAAAATAAATGTGAGGGACTGTGGGAGTGAACGCTTGCCTCTGCGTTTACCTGAAAGCTTCTGAATCTCGCAGTGTCAACCTTTCTGAGATCAGTTGGTTCAACCACGCCCATCTCCACTCATGATAAATTTCTTGTTCTGGTTACACGGTTATTTTCTGTATTAAGTTCATTTCTTCTTATAATTGCTTTCTCCTATCACTGCTTTGCAGGGAGTTTGTCCTTGAGGCCACAGAGCGCTCTGACTTTATGTGGCTTTGTAGTCACTTTATGTGACTTTCTGTAGTTTTGTTCTCGGCTTACAGGTCAGAGGGCAGGCACAGAGAGGCACAGTGATTTTCCTAAGTTACACAGCCAATTAGAGGTCCAGCTAAAAGTTATGGTTTGGTTCAACAACAATGCTACCAGATTGAACACATAGCCTCAGCTAAGTTCACCAAAAGTTTATTTGTATCCCTTGGAGGGGCAGAAAGCATAATACATGTTCGTCAACTGTAAGTCTATTGTACCATATCAGGGTTTAGCTTGTAGTACCCATGCACTGATCTCTGAGAAAAAATACTAAATGCAAGCCACATGGGCTGTTTATTAACACTGTGCTTTTCCATATGGATTCCACTCATCCCTCTACCACCGATCCTCATCTGCAGATCTTTCCGAACCCTGAGAATATCGAAGGCAACGTGCCCCAAAGGTTTTACCATCACACCTTAATACCTGTTAGGCGAACAACACCTGCGTGCATTTCCGCTACCCGAAGGCATAAGACAAATCTGAATTCAATTTCACATGCAACATGTGCACGGCTCTGCGGTTGGAACTAAATGTACAGTCAGGGAGTGGGCAAAACAGCGTTCGAAGTGAGCGACAGCGTAACCCTCCACCAAAACAGAGTTACCCTCCACCAAAACAGAGTTAAGCCCCTTAATGTTTATCAGTTAGCAATCCTGGTGTCCCCTGTCCCGGCCAAAGTGTATCCTGATCTGCAATTTTCTTTTCTTGCCATCTCCTGGACACAGTAAGTTCCTAATAAACATCCCCTCTGATGGCTAGCCTTGACAAATGCCTAGAAGCACCAGGGCAAAGAGAATATAGCTAAGCAGCTCCCACCACGTCTCAGATCACCAACAGAACACCTCTAGGACACCGTCCTATGGAAACTGGCAAAGTTTGGGTTATTTTCAGTCTGAAAATAACTTTAAAAAAAAGAAAAAGGAAAAGAATAAGAAAATACATAAACCGTTTATTTAAGACAGAGAAATGGTTCACTGTGCCCTCCAACTCTTGTTAAGTGCTTAATAGACCACCCGAGACAATGCACCTCAGCCAGGCGAAAGTGTGCTAGAAAACTGAAGTAAACACACACACAAAACAAATTACAAGCTCAGGTCCTGCCAGGCACAAAACAAGAATCAGTCCTTAATCCGAATCTTGCCACTACTTCCTTTTTTCTGAAGCCTTATAATTAAATGTTACAAAGTGTATCCAGAAGGATAAACCTAGGTTCCCCTCCCCCAAACAAGAAAAGGTTAAGCTTTTAATTACAGGCCCTCAAACTATCACTTTGTGCAATTAGCAATTAACTCTAATTGTTGACGAGTGAATGCAGGGCTGCGCTGGCAACCTCCCTCCTCCCAGCCTGGGTTATTTCGGTCCCGTTCTGTCACAGGGAACAAGCCACACACTCACGCACTCTCTCTCTCTCTCTCTCACGGAAAAGCACGTTCAATTTTTAGCCAAAACGGCATCTCGGCGTGCGATGAGACAGGCACCCCGAACCCCACCTCGGAGCAGCCCAAAGGTTTCGAGCCCGTCCACTCCATCACTTTCCGGTGGAGGGAGGAGGCCTGAGGAAGCCGCTACCTACCAGCCTCACAGTACCAGGGTGGCAGAGAGGGAGAGAGAGAGAGATGCTTGCTGCCTTTGGAAGCCGCAGGTCCCCCCGGCCGCCGGCCCCGCTAGCGGGCAGGCGGCGGCAGGAGCAGCGAGAGTTGCATCAGCGCTAACCGCGGCCGCTGCTGCATCTGCTGCCCGCGGCGGCCGGGAGGGTACAGGAGGGACTGTAGGGAGCGCACAGCTGCTGCGGCGGCAGGTTCCCTCGATCAGGAAATTAGGGCAGGCACCGGGGATTGGAGGCGAGGGCGGCGCGCGAGCCAACCAGCGGCCGCCCCGGGCCCCCGTGAGCCCCGGGCGGACGCGCGGAGCAGCCGGGCCCCAGGAGCAGGCCGGGTGGCAGCGGCGGGCACGGCCACTCACGCACGCACACACACTCCCGCACCCCCGCGCAGGCACCCGGCTGCCCAGAGCCTCCAAGAGCAGCGCGTCGGGGGGAAAGCAGGGCTGAAGCCGCCGCTCCCCCCACCGCCCCCCCCACCCGTCGCTGACCACTCCCCCTCCTGCCCCCTCCTCGCAGCTCACCCCGCGCTCCGGCAGCCGCCAGTGTGGGTGCTCCGCGGCCGGCTCCGCTCTCTTCTGCCTTCTCCTCTGCTCTCGGCTCCCCACCCCCCTCTCCCTCCCCTCCCGTACCTCCCCTCCCCTCCCCTCCTCTGCAGCGCCTGCATTATTTTCTGCCGGCAGGCTCCGCTTGCACTGCTGCTGCGGCCCGGGGAGGTGGGTGGGTGGGTGGGTGGGTTGGCTGGTGGGGAGGAGATTGTGCAAGTTGTAGGGGGGGGTGCCCTCTTCTTCCCTGCTCCCTTTCCCCCTTTCTAACTCCTTCCCCTCCTCTTCCCCCTCCCCCCTCCCCGCCCCCACCTCCTTCCTCCTTTGCGAAGGGCTGGTAACTTGTTGTGCGGAGCTAGCGAGCGGCGGCACCATCCAGGCGGGCACCATGGGCACGTCCGCGCGCTGGGCGCTCTGGCTGCTGCTCGCGCTGTGCTGGGCGCCCCGGGAAAGCCGCGCCACCGGAGCGGGTGAGTGAGGACGCGCCCCTCCGCCGGCTGCCGGGACCCAGCCGGGGCACCAGGGGGCCCCGAGGCGCGGGTCTCCTTATGCCCACCCCCCTCCTAGGAGGCGCCTCTCGGCTCTGCTCGCCGCCTTTCCCTCCCAACCCTGGTGGCGCCTCTGAGCTGACTGTCAGCGCCGCGGCCTCGGGGAGCCGGGCTTGGGGGACAGTGGGATTTGGGGTGTCCTAAAGCCTCGCCTGAACTAGTCTTCATTCCCTTACACTCTGCCCCCCAAAGCCACTGTTTTGCCCCGTTTTTCACCCTGCTTGGCCGGGGCTGGGGAATGTGGGCTTCTGAGCCTCTGAACAATGGTTCTGTCTGCTCTGCCAGGCGGAGTGTTAGGAAGGAGGCAGAGGGCCGGGTCGCGCCGAGCGGTGCGCGGGAGCCCGGGGCACGCTCCTGGGACTTTAGGGAGGGTGGGAGTGTTCGGTGGACTAGGGTGGGCGCCTCCGGGGACGCGGGGCGCCCGGTGCGGGTCCCGGCAGCGAGTCCCCGGTGACGGTGAGCGGGCGCACGTTCGATGGGCGGCAGCCGGGAGGCTCCTGGGAGCCGCTTCAAGTGCGCAGCCTGCGCACCCGGACTGCGACTCCCCGGGCGCCGGTGGTCTCTCAGGAGTAGAGGTTGGAGGACAAGTGCGGTTTCAAACAGGACTCCCCGCTGGGTGTTTCACCTCTTCTCTCTGCGCCCCCCCCCCCCCCCCCCCCCCCGCCGCGGTTGTAAACCCCTCGGGGGTCCCCCGGGGCGGAGCGGGGGGGGGGAGGGGAGCGCGAGCAAGACTTAATCAGGTTAGTTTGCTGATCTTCGTTCCCGGTGAGATTTCCTCGAGAGGAATTGAGTCCTAATCTAGTGACTGTGTAATTAGCCCTCATTCCAAACAATAGATCAAAGGGAGAAGCGCGAGAGAGCTGGTGTGTGGCGCTGGGGACTCCTGTCGAGTGCCCCGGGTCCGCCGCACTGGGCCTGGGAGCCCTGTCCTCGGCCACTCTCCCGGCTGGAGCCGCACAACTTTCCTGGGCAGAGGACAGGAAGCCCTTCTAAGGATTCGGTCAGAGTCCGGGCGCGTCCCTGAAGTGATCTGGACAGGACGCGGCGGGCCTTGCTGGCCAGCGCCAGGGAAGTGGGACAGAAAGCTGCCCCCGCTCCGAGCACCCACTCCAGAGTCCTAGCTCCTGCCGCCCGCTGGCTTAGGAGGCCCGCCTGCCTGCAGTCACGTGGCTCCCGAAGTGAGCCAACTTTAAAGTGTGTGGTCAAGCAGTCTCGGGCATACCTGGGGGTTCTGGAGCCTCCCAAAGGCCCCCCTGCCCTTTGGCTCGGACTATCCCGAGCGAGCGTGTGAAGCTGGGACGGGCTTTTCTGCCCTTTGCGATTGGCTGGCCGCCCGATCACGTTTGGGTTGGTCACATGGCTCGGCGAACTCAGCACACAGCAGCTGAGAAGCATTATCTGCGAGCGAACGTGTAACCCCGGACGGGCTCCCTCGCACCGCTCTCCCAAAAGCTTTCCCCCACCTGGACTCCTGGGAAAAGGCGAGTCGTGGAGACAGCCTCTGGTGTGTAACAAACCTCAGGGCCTGGAAAAGGCCTGCCCACAAGAATGTTCAGACTGGAACATTAATCATTAATGGATGAGCAATACTAACTTATTAAACGACTTCTCAGAATAGTACCATGACTTGAATTATACTTTTCAGAACATTTCAAAAGACTAAGGTATACCCGAAACTCTTGATAACCAACCTCCCTGGGGGTGAGAGAAAGGGTTTTTTTGCGGCATGTTTTCTTTTAATGTAGCATGTAATAACTTTCCCTTGGAGGTTAACTTTATTCTATAGAACGCTGGGAATGCCCTTGAGCTGCTGAAATGAGTTAGTTGGCCCTGTATGAGGTAGGTGAGGGTCCCTTTGACGCCCCTGTGTCACATGTGAAATATGTGACATGCCATGAATAGTGAAAAACAAAAGCCCGTGCAAGACATAAATATTCAAAGGAAAGGGGGCACATCATTTTTCCACTGGATAGAATCTGGGACTGGCTGAAGAGGTTCTGATCTTGAGCCAACCCAGACTGACTCCTCTCTGAAGTTCAAAGCCCCAGGGTGTGTGAGTTGACCTTTTGGTCCAGGTTTTGGATACATCCCTTCTTCCCACCCCTCTTCAACACCTCCCCTACCCCCCCAAAATACACTCATGGTACTGGTCTGATATACTCTAGGACAGGGCAGGGATGTTCTCAGATCCTGACCGAACACTTCAACCAGGCTAACAAGAGAAGCTGAAATTCAGGAGTGGAGTTGCACTCCTGACTGCAAATCCTTGGGAATTCTAGTACATTTCCTCCAGCCTAGGGTAGTCAAGATTAGGATGTGGGGTACCACATATTCATTAAAGCCAGAGCCTAGAAGAACCAAGGGTTTAGAAGGGCTGTTCAGAAATGGCTAGCAACTAGCAAAAGAGGAGACAGAAACTTCTGTGACTGTGGGGAAAGATTCGTGAAGCTGGCAGTACTAGCTAGCTTAATCCAGAGGGAGAAGAGAAAATAACCCTAACTCCCACCCCCTTGCAGCAAGGGAAACTGTGACAGTGATCCTAATCCTCATTCAGACCAAAGAACAAGCATGGGAACCCGGATTCTTTAAAGGAGGATCACCAGGCAAGTGACAGCTTCCTGAAGTCTGAGCCCCTCCCTCCCGTGAATCGACCTGTTGCTCCCTTCACATGACATTTAGCTAGAATGTCCGTCCTGTGTTGTTTTGATTCTCGGCTTTTACTGCTTATGTCCCCAGATTCCTCGTGTTTGTATAAAGGCCAGGCTTGGCAGTGCAGCCCAGTATTGTGACTGTACCATGATCAATTGCATACTGAAGCTCTTAGCATTGCTAGCAAGGTTAATTATGGCAGTCTCCATGCTTCAAAGAAGTGAGGTCCTGATTTAAGTGTTTCTGCCTTTCATAAAGTTGAATAACCATAAATTCAATTTCACTCAAGCAGTTTTACTAACATTTTAGAAGCGATGAAAAGTAGCTCCAAGCCCCTTCGATTCCAGAATTATCAACCTAGTGAGACTTCACAAAAACTCCCAGAGTAGAACATGGCCATAATCGAGGGAACAGGGAGCTCCCAGACACATGGCGTTGGGTTTCCATCCAAAGGCCAAAAGACTCAGAGCACAGCATACATGTACAGATAACTCATGTTAAATACCTAGACTGTTTTCTGTTTCTTACAGAATGCGAATGATGCTGTCCTTTTTGGTAGAAGGAAGAATGATCAAGGATAGGCAGTTACTTCTTTGACCTCAAGTCACAGTTAAATTTACTTTGGATCCTGACTGTTCTTTGGAAAGCTACCTTCCCATTCTAGCCTATAAGAAATCAAATGCCTCCAAGGGCTATGATAAGGTCTGCAATGATGTTTATGATAAATGTACCTGCCTTAGGAAAGCCTCTCAGGGTGGGCTGCTCTCCAGATGGCTAATCAACAGACTAAAAATTGCTTACTATGTTCCCTTCTCTACGTCCATCTCAGAAGAATTCTTAGGGCACAGCACGGACAGTACTTCCAAGACAAAGGGTCCAAAAGTACCTTCTGCAGAGGTGATGAGTGAGATGTACCTGTTGAGCAGAAGCATCCTGGGACAATTTTTTTGTACCTAGCTAAAGAATTTTTAGCTAGCAGATTTGAGGACTGACAGCTTCTTAGCTTCCAGGCTCAATGTGACTTACGTCTATCAGAATCCTGCTTGATAATTTCACTCTGCATTTTTCAGTTAGAATCAGTGTCTCTTTGCTAAGCTCTTCTGTTGGTTTAGAAATAAAAACTCTAAACCTGGTTAATACCACCTGGTTAGACACACTAGCCATGCTGCAGGAACTAAAGCAGATGGCAGGTGATACCGTAAAGTTAGCATACTTTTTCCTTCATGTGATGTGTCCTAGGAAAGCTTGGGCCTGGTTATTCAGGGGCTCTAAATTAAGCAAGAGCATGCATGCCTCCCAGGTGCCATGAGATTAAGGACAGAGATTATGCAAAAAAGGGGGGGGCTTAATGTTTGCGTGGAGAGCCTTTGATGACTCTAAATTTTAGAAATGCTCCAGAGCCCGTGGAGGAGGGGAAGGGTATGCACGCTCTTGCATTAATAAGTAACTTTGGAGGCAGAAACATTAAGACAGGACCACTGGCTGGAGTGGTTGATCTTGCCACCAGCTTGGGTTTTCTGGGTTGGCCCTACTGGCTAGGAGCCTTTATATATATAGATGTGGTTTGGGGGCGTGGAGGGGTGGGGCTTGCACTTTGCCAAGCAAGAGAAATGATAAGACCTTAGTTGATAGACAACGTTTGCAAACTACTTCACGTGTTAGATCTCAATTCTTTTCCCCCCAAACACTGAGCACGGTTCCTATTTTATAGACTGTCTCTAATCTTTCCTTTTCTGAAGAAGCCTTCCCAAGATCTGTAGGTTCACGAAGTAGGTGGTAGGTTGATGCCGACATTCCTCATACTTCTGCTTAAAACACTTGATATCCATCTTCGGAGCACCTACCGTGTGCCATTTGGCACCACCAGGCATGGGCATGGACACAGTAACTAGGGAGTTGGTCCTTTCTTTCATGGCATTTGGTCTAGTGGGGAAGTCAAATTGGGAAATCAGTGCTCCAAGTACAGCCTGGCATAGAAGTTCTGGAGAGGAGTGAGCAGACCCAACATTGAAGCCTTAATCATAAAATCAGAAAAGAGGCATAAAAGATAGCAGTTGAAGATTGCTGGAGTTCCCACCTGCTACCTTTGTTACACAATACGATGTCTCCCAGTTGTCATCAAGAACGTAGACTCTAATGCGACAAAGCCAGATACTCTTCCATCTCCTTAGATGACCTCATGAAAGTGATTGGATCTGAGCAGAACGGGTTGCGGCCAACGTTCCCAAAGAGCATGAAAGCATGTCCCAAGTGAAATCCAGGTCCCACATATCAAATTTATGACCCTACCAGTTAGCTGCCACTACTGTTCCCTGCATCCCCGAAGCTCGGTCCTCACAGGAAAATGAGGCTGGCACACCCACACTAACACACTCGCTCTGACAGAGCCATATGGGAAAGCATACGGGTTTTAAATGACCAAGTGCCATAAGGATAATGCACTCCCAGAGGCACAAGGAGCACAGAGTCTTCCACAGTATTCTAGCTGGTCAGACAATTGGTCACAAGCATCAGGTTCAGAAAAGCTGGAAAGAATGCTTCAGAAAAAAGTCTAAAATTCAAACCAGCTTTATTATTGAATTAGCAAATCAGCTGAGTTCTCCAGGAACACTCACGAGTGCCCAAAGACTCTTGAGACATCAGGAACCTGGTCCCAAGCTACAAAGATAAATTCTAGGCTCTTCCTTAGGGGGAATCCCCATGTGTAGAAACAGAAACAGGCAGATAGGGCAAGCGTCTCCGGACATGGCCACTGTGTGACCAGTGGGAAGGAGCTAGACCACACCTGGTGGGTCAAGAAAAGACTGGAGGGCCTCCTTCAAGGGGAGACATTGGTGCCCACTCTAGTAAAGAAGTACACAGCAGGGACAGGAACAAAACAAGACCAAGCAAGAGTGAGCGCACAGACCTGGGGATCCCTGGGTGGGTGTACTCTGAGCAGATAGCTCGTGGGCACCAATTGGGAAAAGTTGGGGGACGTAGGTGGGGAATCAGACTCAGCCGTGGGGCCAGTGAGAAGCCTGGACGTGATCCCATCTTTGGCCCTTCAAGCCATTCTAGGTTGCTTGAATCGCCATCTTGATATGGATAGAGAATGTGGCGGCCAGGAGGCAGAGGGACAGAAGACACTTTAAGGTCAAGTGAGGGATGAGAGCCTGGACAGGGCCAGGGCTTGGTGGCAAAATGTCAGGGGAGAAGAACCCAGGCTCTCTATGGGACCAAGAGTTTAGAGGAAGTGATGGAGCCCCTCAAGGATAGGGGCTTCTAGCAAAGAGAAGACAGATTTTAGAAGAACCTCTTCACTATGCATGCCTGTTAAGGCATCTAGATTTTACCTACCTAAGGCTATAGAGGTTTCACCTCACACTGTCACCATATGTCTGTTACAAGTGTGGTATTAGCCTCCTCACCTTTGGGCAGTGGTTTCGAAGTATGGTTGGGGACCAGCAGCGGTCAGTACCATCTGTGAATACAGAAAGGCAAGCTTGGGCCCCACTCTGCTCCTGCTGAACCTGAAATTCTGGGAGGAGGGGCCCAGGACAGGTTCTAACAAGCCCTGTGGGGACTGGGGTGCAAATGAGAACAGGAGCGCCCCCAACCCAACACTAGCCATCTACCACCCACAGAAACGAATAACTTGCCAATATGCTCCGACTTGACCAATGTTCCCTAGGCTAGAAAGCCAAGCTCTGGAGTCCTTCTAGGAAAAACCCTGCTGAGGATACTCGAGAGGCTTTTTTTTTTTCCTTATGAAAATGGGGCAGGGAGGGAAGACAGCCTTGTCTTTCAATAGTAAGACTGTGTTAGGATAGTATCATCTTGGCAGATGAAACTGCCCAATTCTGGATTGATTTAAACGGACTCTACTACCCAAATTACCAAAAGCAAAAGCAACAGAATATTCTAGCAGGAAGTTGTCCTGAGTTCGGTGCTCTAGGCTGTGTGCGTGCTCAGTGCCGCGGCTTCTGGGACCAGACTGCCCAGGGTTCAGTTTCGCATTCTGTGCAGGCTGATCTTGGGCAAGAACCATGCTACCCCATACTCCTCGTTCCTGATACATAAAAGGGGGAATAGTAGCACTCAGAGTGTAGAATTTAGAACTTAGGTGAATTAAAAGTCTTAGAGGCGTGTTTGGCCAACAGTTTTAAGAACTTGTTTACCCAGGGTTCTAAAGATCATCTCACCGATGTCTGTGGAAAAACTGACAAGTGAACAGTAAGATTCAGTTATTTCAGTGAATCAGAAGGATGAACCAAAGTGTTTAACAGCTTCTAGTTGGTTCTTCCAAGTGCTTTAGAGGCTGACGTGAGGGCCAGAGCACAACCTTGGTGCCTGACGGCTGGGGCCGTCTTCCTTCCTCCCTCTCACTCACTAACCTCTCCAGAGAGAAAACCGCTCTGCTGACTCGCAAGTCTGCTTGTCCTAAAATGTTTTAGCCTATGAATAGAACGATTGGCATGGAAGAAGCAGCAGAAGTGAGCCTGACTAAAAATAAATGCCCTTGGCGGCCCCAAAGTGGCAAACCAAGTGGACTGAAGAAATTCCTCTAGATAACAGCCTTGTGCTCCAGCAAGGAGGAGAGGGAGAGCCATCGGACTCATTGGGCCTGCCAGTCCCCCTGGAGTGGCAGCCAAAGCCTCTAGGTGCAAGTTCAAGTTCAGGTCTGCGCCTGATACCCAGAACCTCGCTGTCGGTCTGGGCAGCTCGGAGCCCTCTAGGGAAATGCATAGCCCACGTGGAAGGCTGGGTATTTACTAGAAGGTCTATGTAGTTCTCCACTGAAGCTTTCCTGTTGCTCTTCCCTGTTAACCCTTGCAGGGACAGTCAGACAGCAGCAGGCTGACTTCTCTGTGCATGTAAACCCCTTGAGTTTCTTGGAGCCGGTGACCTGCCAACATGGCTGGGCAGCAGTGCTCACTCCTTAGGTCACCATGACGTCAGTTTGCAGCGTCAGATTCTCCCCGTGCAAGGGACAGAATTAGCAAGTTAGCCTCTGACACACCTGGGCCTTCCTCCCAGCAAACAGCTGTGACAAGGTACATATGTGATGAGGTGCCAGCGACTTTCAGCACCACCACCCCCACCGGCCCAGAGGGGCAAGGATATTCATTCTAAGTATTAGAGCTGAAAGAAAACCCAGATCGAGGCCAACAGTTCAATTTCTTAAAGCTATAGAAAGAACCCTTTCCAAATGGTTACACAAAACCCTAGTATCGGAAAAGAAAGCCTTCCTGATTGAAACAGGCAAAACACACAGGGTTCCCCATGGTCACAGTCTTTCTCCCCCAACTTTAACCACACTTTTGGTGCTAAGGCATTCCTGTGAAACCCTGTGGCTTTGAGGAACCTGCTAAAAACCCCATTTTCCCCCACTGTTCACCTTTCTGAGCAGATACGTCTGGGGATACCTCTGGGGTCATCTTTTGAGGCACTGGTGGTTTTAGCTTAGTCTAAGAATTAAAAGCACTGGGGCGGGGGCGGGGGGGAAGGTGTCTGGGTGACCCAGTCAGCTGAGCGTCCCACTTTTGGTTTAGGCTCAGGTCGTGACCTCAGGGTCATGAGATCGAGCCCCAGTTGGGCTTCAAGCTCAGTGCAGAGTCTGCTTAGAACTCTCTCTCCCCTGCCCTCTCCCCCTCTCCTCCCCTCCTCTCTCTCTAAAATAAATAAGTCTTGGGGGAAAAAATCCATAAAAGCACCTCGGGTGGAGATGATTTCAAGCTCAGCCTGTTCCCTTTATGAAAGGAGTATGCTGAACCTGAGACATAACTGTCATGGAGGAAAATAGACTTTGGGTCCACAACCCTGTAATCCCCCAGAGCTCTGGAAACCCAAAGCTTCTTAACTTGTTTGGTGCTGTCGGTCCTCCTGGAGGCTCTGTATAACGGCATTCCCAGCTGAGCCCCCGAGGTGTGAGGGAGAATCTTCTTGAACCTCGGACAGAAGACGCACAGCCCTGCAGTCTGGCTGAGGTCCCAGGACCGGGGCGGGGGGTGGGGGTGGGGGGCTCTGGCCACTTTGCAGGGTGGGGAGTTCAGCGGAACCAGGAGCAGTCTGTCAGAACAGAGTACTTGGATAATAAGAAACTGAGGCACAGCCATCAGGCCTATAGTCTTTACTCATCTCTCTTTAAAGAGAGGGTCCTTTAGAAAGGCAGCCAGCCAGACTTAGCTCCTGTGACCCCCACCCCGCTCATCTCGTATCCTTCTTCCCTTCTCTCCCTGGAAATGCAGAGCCCTGCGTGTGTCCAGAGAAAACACAGCTTTAGGATAACTGGGCAGAAGCTTTAGGACAATCAGGCAGAAGTGACAGTATCTCAGATGCACAAAGGCAGAAAAGAAACTCCTTTTTGTCTTACGGTATTGGAATAAACCCCAAGAGCATGGTTGTCTCTCTGTCCTGAATCTGTTCAGTATTGACTTAGAAGCAATGCTTCTGGGATTTTAGTATCATTTATTATTGCGCACAATTAGTTTGCTGCAACTAGGTTCAGAGACCCTCTCGGAGGTGCTGGTGAGCTGAACGCCAGCCTTATTTCACCTGTGTGCCTGTATTTGATCACAGGCCGGCTGGAGTGTCTAGGAAATCTGTAGCTTCCGAAGTCAATTTTAAGACCTTCAGTGCCTAACCCTGAAGGGGAAAACCATTTTACACCTAATTTTACACCCCTGTCCAAGCCTGATTATGTGCCTACCTTTTTTCTTAAAGATTTTATTTATTTATTTATTTGTTTGTTTGTTTGTTAGAGAGAGAGAGAGCACGAGCACAGGCAGACAGAGGCAGAGGGAGAAGCAGGCTCCTCACAAGGAGCCCGATGTGGGACTTGATCCCAGGACGCTGGGATCATGACCTGAGCCATAGGCGGCCGCTTAACCAACTGAGCCACCCAGGCATCCCATGTGCCTACCTTTTTGAGCGCATTGATATCAGTGTCTGAATTTTTGTCTCTTTTTCATTGAGCAAACTTTGGTACTGAAAACCTTTAAAAATAATTCAGAGCCAAAGATACAGATGTAGTGATAAGAAGGGCCACATGCTCCCCATGTTCATAGCGGCAATGGCCACAGTCGCCCAACTGTGGAAGAGAGTAGCGATGCCCTTCAACAGCTGAATGGATAAAGATGTGGTCCATATATACAATGGAATATTATGTCTCCATCAGAAAGGATAAATACCCAACTTTTGAGTCAACATGGATGGGATTAGAGGAGATTATGCTGAGTGAAGTAAATCAAGCAGAGAGAGTCCATTATCATATGGTTTCACTTAAATGTGGAGCATAAGGAATAGCATGGAGGACATTAGGAGAAGGAAAGGAAAAGTGAATTGGGGGAAATCAGAGGTGGAGATGAGCCATGAGAGACTATGGACTCCCGGGAAACAAACTGAGGGTTTCAGAGGGGAGGGAGGTGGGGGGATGGGTTAGCCCTATGATGGGTATTCAGGAAGGCACGGATTCCACGGAGCACTGGGTGTTACACGCAGACAATGAATCATGGAACACTGCATCAAAAGCTAATGATGTACTGTGCGGTGACTAACGTAACACAATTAAAAAAAAAAAATTCAGAGCCTCCTAACAGCAGCCTGACTGTTCTCTCCTACTTGATTTCCATCGATGTTGTCTGATGACAAATTGCACACTTGCTACTTTTTAAATGAAGCACTCTAAGTAGGTTCTTACCACAGCCCTCAAAGGTCGTGGGGATAGAGAACTGAGGCCAGGGGCCCCTGCTGCAGATTGCCCCAGCACTGAGAACACTGAGAAGCTCTTAGGATTACAGTGACGGGTGGGGGGAGGCAGCCGCTCCTCCTATTCAGTTGAACAGGATTAAAACCAGCCCCTGACATTTCCTGCCAACCCCTGCCCTTCTCAATCCCTGGTATCTTAAGCCCAGTAAGATACTTGTGGAATGAACAAGTGGTGTGAAACAGAGGTAAGAAATGCCACCGAAATCTATTGCTTTCTATCTGGATCCCAGCTTCACTGGACTCTTGGGAGCAGAGTGGCACACACGGTTTATGAGAACACTGAGTTCCCGAGAACGCCACCACCCCTGTATGCAACCCAGACTTGGACTGCATTCTCATCTCCTGGGAGTTAGCCACAAAGCATAGGCTGCCCCCAGAGAGCCGGGAGTAGCTGACAGTTGGGAGGCCAACAGGAGTGTCGTGTACCCAGCACAAGAGTTCCAGCCCGTGCTTGTCACTGGCGCATCTGTTCTGAAATCAGCTGCTGATGCTGGAAGGTGGCAGGAAGTCGGAAGGCTTTCTGCTTGGAAGGCCTCCCTCTGTAATCTGCACGAGCTCTGGGGCACCCGAATATTTGCAGTCTATGTCTCTTAAGCAGAAATCACCCCCTCTAGACAGGCACACGTGCTCATGACAGGAAACACCCGAACGTTAGCTGCCCCGTGCCAGGCAAGGACAAAAAATGAAACTGAGTGCTCTGCTTACAAGGATTCATTCAAGCCACCCTGTGAATTAAACATCCATACTTCGAGCATAGGAACGCAGAGTTAGAGGAACAGAATCCAGTCGGTGGCTCTCCCTCACTTTTTTCTTTCATCGCTAAGAAGGACCTCCCTTTACCTCTCAACTGTCCCTTCTTGATTTTTATCGCCAAGGCATTTTGTAAGCGTATCTTTCTCTAATTAGACCTCAAATTGGAAGACGAGGAGCCAAGCATTCTACCTCTGTTCTGCCCCCTCCTTGCTGCGCCTTGTAAATCTCCCTCAGTTCACTTGTAATGAGAACATCATCCATGAATCGTATAGAATGTGGCCGAGAAATGCTATCAAAGGATTAGGATTTGGCTGTATTATAGCTACACACGAGTTTGACAAATGAGGGAAACGAGTCCGTGGGCAGGTGAGGCCCACCCAACTCCCCACCCAACTCCCCGCCCACCCAACTCTGGGCCATTGAGGTTCCTTCTCTCTTGGTCAGGCTCCATTGGCCCAGAATCACTACTCCAGCCACCATGCCCAGTTTTCAGGAGTCCGAAAGGAATAAAGGAAAATGGGTCCCCATCCCTTTGACGATATTTCCCAGAAGTTCTATCTTACCATTCCTATTTATATTCCATTAGCCAGACCTCAGCCCCATCCCAGGCTGTGCCTCATTGCAGGAGAGGCTGGGAAATCTAGCCGTCTCCAGATGGCGTTTGCCCAGCTAAGAACTCAATTACTGTCCATCACTGCCCCTGTGCCCGCCCAGCCCTGGCAACTAGAATGTTCTACCCTGCTGAGTCTGCAGCTGTCCCTCCAAGAGGGACCATATCCACGGGTTTTGTGTAACTTGCATCTCTAACTTCCCACGCTTGCATCCCAGCTTAGCTAAGTGCTCCCTCTTGATTTTAGGAAGAAAAGCCAAATGTGAACCCTCCCAATTCCAGTGCACAAACGGCCGCTGTATTACGTTGCTGTGGAAATGCGATGGGGACGAAGACTGTGCTGACGGCAGTGACGAAAAGAACTGTGGTGAGTAAGGAGCCCGACCGTGTCCTGGGCCATCTCACGAGGACGCGTGCACGTCACTGAAAGTGATGCTCTTATCTTAGCTTCTCAAACGTATCGGGATTCTGAAAATAAGAGGCCACTGGGAAGAACTGCTTTAAACCAGGGTCCCAAGAGTCTCTACATCCTGGTCTAGAGCAGTCTGGTTCAATGTTTGACATGGGACTACCCGCCTGAGTGTGGAATATCGACGATCGAGTGCAGGTTCTTGAAAATGGCAGGACCTGGTTTATTGTAGGTCAGGCAGAAGCTAGGAGAGGGGATGGGAGGTCTAGAAGTACAGACAGAAGCTTGCTTAGAACAGACTTTCTTTTTATAATTCTCAAATAGCTCTGATCTCCCCCGCCCCCCCCACCAAAAGGAAGTAAGTCATGAACAGTAAGAAATCCCCTTAGGTTTCAGCAGGTTCATAAACTCCTGACATAGAAACCCCAGGCCAGGGCAGATCACAGATCCGATAAGGATCTTTTAAAAGTCTCTGCCTACAATAGATGCTAATTCTAAAGCTTTAGGCAGGGCAGAAGACAATCTTTCCCCAAGAGAACGGGGACAGACCATCATGCCCACTGGTATGCACATACTCACAATGATCAAAAGATCATGGTGGTGAGAAATGCCTTATGTTGAGCCAAAACAGCTGAGAACTACCTGTCAACATGGCCTTCAGGTTACCTTGAATACATGCTGAAGGTTACTTTTTGATCCTTTTGTTCTATGGTGTAAAAATCCTGAAACAAGACTGTATGGATGTTGGTGACAACATGGTCATTTGCCTTCTAAAGGATGTTATATAAAGATATCCACTCTAGGGGTGCCTGGGTGGCTCAGTGGTTTAAAGCCGCTGCCTTCGGCTTGGGTCGTGATCCCAGGGTGGGGATCCCATGATCTGGGATCCCGGGGATCCCAGAGCCCGCATCGGGCTCTCCGCTCTGCGGACAGCCTGCTTCCTCCTCTCTCTCTCTGCCTCTCTGCCTACTTGTGATCTCTGTCTATCAAATAAATAAATAAAATCTTAAAAAAAAAAGATATCCACTCTAAGTCAATCGGAGAAAGACAACTATCATATGATCTCCCTGATATGAGGAAGTGGAGATGCAACGGGGGTGGGGGTTAAGGGGGTAGGAAAAGAAAAAATGAAACAAGATGGGATCGGGAGGGAGACAAACCAAAAGAGACTCTTAATCTCATAAAACAAACTGAGGGGGGCGGGGGGAGGGGTGTAGGGAAAGGGGGGTGGGGTTACATTATGTGTTTATAAAAAAATTTAAAAAATCAAAAATCAAAAAAAAAACAGGAGATGAGGAATCCAACTTTGGACTAAGACTGGGGTCCATGGTATTTCTGGGTATGAAATGGAGAGGATGTTTGGTGAAATGAATTAAAATGTATTAAACACAGAGAAAAAAAAATGCCCACTCTATAAACTAGAAATACGGAAGAAAAATAGAAGGTAAATGCAGGTAGCTTCAAGGGCCGTCCCGTTATGCCCTTACCTGCTTCTTCATGTGTCACTGCATAAACGGCAGCACGTACGCAGCATGGCAGTTGTCTTATGCTGAGCAACATCATGGGTGTTCACGATGGGCAAACCCGTTGTTCGTAGAAAGTAATTATTCTCCTCGTGTTTCAGAAGCCTTCTTTAGCCATCTGACTACCTTAGTAGCAGCTAACCTGGGTCATCTTAGGGATCACTGCTGGCTCTTCCTAAAATAGTCCCCACATAAATAACTTCTAGACACATGGCAGGAGGGTGTGGAAGAGGTAAGAGGGTAAATATATGTACTCAAAATCCCAGGAAATGGGAAAAATTAAATATATTCTTGGCCAGCATTGGTCTCTGCTTCCTGGGTGTGCAGGTAGAGAAGGAGAGTGGGAACATTGCTCAGGGAAGCTCTGCAAGTTTGAGATGTTCCTCCCTGGAAGGGAAAAAGGTGCACAATAGCTTAAAACTCATAAAGCCACTTAGTCTTTATCCTGCCCACTGTCTCGATATTGAACTGGGCTATAGTGTCAGCAGAGCTGTTTCTTTCAAGCATGTCAACCAGCATTTTTAGTCAACTGCAGCTTAGAATCCACAAGTCATGTGTTTCCATCAGCACCCCTCCCCAACTCAGTCTCTTACAAGCGCGGGGCTCGCTGGTTAATGAGTAACGTAGACCCTCTGAGCGGGTAACTGGTAGACCTCTTGCCCTGTGGCACACCTACATTTCTATCCATCTCTTAAGGCCCAACTCAAACAGCCTTTCTTTAACCTCCCAGTCTGTGTTCAGAACGGAGAGAGAGGAACTCTAGCAGGTTTCTATCCCTGTTTATCATTAGCATCAGCACTTGGTAGGACAGCCGTCTTTCCTACTCCCATAACATTCTATAAATCCTCAAACCACGTGGTCTCTTTACGACGACTCCCCACGTCCCAGGACCACTGCAGGCTGAACTGCCGCAGACTAGCTCCGCAGACGCTCCTGCGCCTTCCGACACACTCAGGAGCACGCGAGCCTCGATGTCACTTTCACCATTAATACTGGGGTTTTAATGTTCCCGTGATTTTTAGAAACAGGTGCAAATCTAAGAGCTAAAGTGGCCTTTCTTGTTTCCTTGGCTACACAATTCATGGGGAAGAATTATCCCTTTTGGATCATCAGGATTTGTCACCACGTCTTGAGTTGTCGGAATGGGCTATAATCACTCTATTTCCCTGTTGCGCGGTGTCTGAGGCTAAACCGGTGGGGGCGGGGGGGGGGTCTACACTCTGCAAGTTGTCCCTAGCTCAGACCCCAGACCTGAGGCAATCCCTTTCTAGTTCTTAGCGAACAGTCAGCTTTTAGCTGATTTACCATTACAGAATATTCGTTAGGGAAGAAGAGCAAAAACTGGAAATTTAGGCACATGAGCAAGGGAGAATACAGCTTGGGAAGGAGGAGCCTAGAATACCCTATGTGGCTGCTTATGGAGACCCTCCCTGCCGTCTCTGACTACTTGGTGACCAGGTGACCAAGCCACCCAGTTGGCTTAGGAGAATCCAGATTTATGCCTGTCTTCCCGGCATACTTCTCAGTGTCCCCATCCCGCCGATCGTCCCAGTTTGGATAAGTTGCATGGTCACCAGAATCAGAGAAGAAAAGGCCTGCCCTCGTTGGAATTAGTAGCAGAATTGATACCTTTCTCAGGTGATTTGTCACTCTAGCCCTCATGTGGGGACACTGGCAGCCCCCACAGCATCTTCTGTGACTTATAGTCCATCTCTTGGATTCTAAATGTGACCTCGTTTATACCCGGGTTTAAACTTTCTCCCTGGGTTGTAAGGTAAGGAGCAACCCCTGTCTTACCATAACTTCCATATCTCCCAACTCTCTCAAATGACCATCTTGCTCCTCTGGAGAAAAAAAAGCAAAAAACAAACAAAAAACCAGATTTTTCTAGTGTTCTCCTGGATATTGGCAGTTCAGCGCTAGCTGGCTCCATTCTGTTGTTGGAGTAAAACGTGTCAACAGGCAGTTTCACCCCCAGCGGGAATATCAGCCCTCGGGTACCTACAACTTTAACCCCGCCAATCAACTTTCGTAGTGAAGAAGACGTGTGCCGAGTCTGACTTTGTGTGCAACAATGGCCAGTGTGTGCCCAGCCGGTGGCAGTGTGACGGGGATCCCGACTGCGAAGACGGCTCTGATGAAAACCCAGAACAGTGCCGTGAGTGATTTGCTTTGGACCATAACTTGCCCAGGCTGTTCCGTGTTTTGTAGCCTTAAGTCTTATTTCATCCAAAACTTGGTTGTAGTTTCCCTTGGCCTGCCCTGATGTGTGGGCCAGTGGACTCCAAGGTCAGTCAAGTTATTAAGAAGTTGATGAGTGTCTATTAGAGAATACTGTCCCTAGTCTAACAAGACTGACATTCTCTTGGGTAGCTTCACTATTGAATGTTTAAGACCAAAGCCAGCCAATTTGATTAAGAACTCCTTGACTAGGTGCATAGATTTCAAATATTTGGTAATCATGACTCCAAGCAGATGGTACTCTGGTCCTGGAAGCTAAGTTGAGGTAGGAGGTTCCCCCCTTTGGGCCCAGGATAAGCTTTTAGATGTACAGCTTATGTAACACACACACACACACACACAGTCCATTACTGAAGGGGTTAGGTGGTTAGGAATAGGGTGACGTCGTGATTTTTTAACAAACCTCTTACCTAAGGTTATTAAAGTAGGGTAAAGCTTACAGCTTATTCTTAAATAAGAAAAATGTCATAGGGATGCCACTGTATTATCTATGTCCTTAGGTGGAAAAAGGTCTGTGACATCACAGAGGATGAGGATTTGGGACAGGTAAATTAGGATCCTTTGAGTGTCATGGTGAAGAAAGTCTTGGAATTCATTTCGAAGCAGTGGAGAGCTGTTGAAACAGGAAAAGTGCCAGTCTCATGGCAACCAGGTTTCGGTCTGGAATAAGGATGACAAAACTCAGTGAAGCAGAAAGGAAGATAAATGCATCAATTTCAGTTTTCGAGGCAAGGAATCAGGGGAGCGGTAAGAACATTGGTCACGGCAGGTCAAATCACCCCCGGGGGAAGCGAGGTTGCCCAGAGACACGGCCCTGAGTTTTAGCGGAGGGTGACCCAGTGAGGTCAGGAACCAGGAGGGGGTCCCCGTTGCGGCAAAGCTCACGTAGGTCCCGAGGAACCTTTAAAGGAATCGAGTCAGGAGGCTCCCCAGGTGTTAGGTCATCTAGCCTTTCGTGAAGTGGCCATTAGGTGACCTTATGTGGTATCTGACAGAGAACAAACAAAAAAAGGTCAAGGAGCAGGCCCGCCAATGAGCCTAACTGTGCCAAATAAAACAGAAGCCAGAGCTGAGCACGCCACGGAACCTTGAAGGAGTAACACGGTCGAGGCTCTCCGGGGTCGCGCCAGGCGGCACCGGCTGGCGTGGCTTCCGCTAGTAGGTCGCATCTCACCCCTTCGCCAGGCCACCGAGCGACAGGTGTGAGCCCGGGCAGGCAGCGCAGGACCAGCTGTGTGGCACGGAGGCATGGGGGAGGCTCTTTTGAGACTGTATATCATCAACAGATATGAGAACATGCCGCATAAACGAAATCAGCTGTGGCGCCCGTTCCACTCAGTGTATCCCAGTGTCCTGGCGGTGTGATGGTGAAAATGATTGTGACAGTGGCGAAGATGAAGAGAACTGTGGTAAGAAGACTGGTGTCGAGTGGCTTATCCCCGAGACCCTTTTGCTCAAAGACAAGGGTGGGCAGGGGGAGAAGCTCCCTGGAGTGTGAAGATGCGGTTCCGGTGACTCGCTTTTCAGTGACTTCGCTGTCCACTCAGCTGCTTGGCCTTCGTTACTGCCCTCAAACTCTGACAGGAGTCCCCCGGTGACTGGCCACTGTTGCTCTGGTGTTCCTCCTAGGCAGATAGACGTGAGACGGTAAGTCGTTCAGGGCACTGCCACCCAGAATAGGTCAGTGAAGCCACAGCGGTGTGGCGACGGTGTCTGTTAGGACAGGGGGGCCCGGGCCTTCCTCGCTTGGGCTCAGCACAACCGGAAGGGGACTGGGGCCAGCAAGCTCGCCCGAGGTCTCAAGTGGGTCTGCTTCTTGGAATAAATAAAACCTGAGGAGCCTACGAGGAACTTGGACTTGCCTCCGAGCTAGATTCTCTTTGAGCCTTTCCGAAGGTTAACCTGGCCCAGAAGCGTTCGCTCTCATCTTGCCAGCGGAGCCCCAAAGAAAACCCTACCCAGCCGATGGGACTTTCTGGTCTCTTCTCATAGTTCCTGCCTGTAAATACGAGCTCTGTTTCATATGCTTTCTTGTTTCTGTTCCTGGGAGATGTGTCATAAAGTGCCGTGCGTCCCAGGCAAGGCCCTGGGAATTATCTGGGTTGAACAAACATCGCTGTGAGCACTCTTTCAAGCTACCGCCCTTTTATAGGGCTCCCAGGGCCACAGCTCCCAGGGCTGACAAGCCCAGGCCTCCCGCCGCAGCAGAGCACTAGTGAGCTGAGCACGCTTGTACTCCAGTCTCATGTGGAGAGGTCGACTTGCGACGTCAGTACCACTGCACCTAGTCCAATGAGTTTCGGTATTCAATCTTAGAATTGAGCTTCATGTATTGGTGAGCCTCAGAGCTGCCAAGTGTCTCCCTCCTCAAGCTAGACTTTGCTTCCCAAGAGAGTCGTGGTCTCTACCCGAATTACCAGCAAATTGTGACCTTGATTCATTTGGCAGGAATTTGAGTCCAAGTACAAACGGGCTAGTCTTCCTGGCTTATCATCATTAGCGGATCGGGCGGTGAAGACTGAGATCGATTCCAGCCTGAGCAGTGACTTTCTAACACTTGAAAATATTTAAGATCTGTTATTCCTGCTCCTAGTTTGAGGGACCAACAGAGAAGGAGTCATGTATGGTAGCATAACACAATGGCTGGTTTGGGTTAATCGTGTCCTAATGCTTCTGATGAGCCCACGTTTGCCTGTACACCCGATGCCTGGTGTTCTCAGCTGATAACCTGGACCGAGGAGCCGTCTGTCCATTTAGAGGTAGCTCAGTCTTTGCCATTCCAAATGGAATGCCCCGGTCAGGTTTAAGTTCTTCATTGCTGTCCCTTTAGGAATCTGTTGTGGTTATCACTTCAAATTAACCTAAGCCTTCAGCTGTTCTCTCGGTCCTTTCTTTGCATTCTTGATTCAAGAGTCCCTGCATCTTGTCCATACTGAGACTGCATGCAAGTACTCCAGGAACTCGGGTGCGAACAGAATGCCACCTTAGCTTTAAGCGAAGCTGGGAGCGCTGGCTAGGGTGTGTGATGAGACCCCGCACACTGCGCTGCGGGGCGACAGTCGGGAAGCCAGGACCAGTCCCGCGCGCTCTCAGCGGGGTCTGTCCTCTCCCCGCTGCAGGCAACATTACGTGCAGCCCCGACGAGTTCACCTGCTCCAGCGGCCGCTGCATCTCCAGGAATTTCGTCTGCAACGGCCAGGACGACTGCAGCGACGGCAGCGACGAGCTGGCGTGCGCGCCCCCCACGTGCGGCGCGCACGAGTTCCAGTGCGGCACCTCGTCCTGCATCCCGCTCAGCTGGGTGTGCGACGACGACGCCGACTGCTCCGACCAGTCCGACGAGTCCCTGGAGCAGTGCGGCCGCCAGCCCGTGATGCACGCCAAGTGCCCAGCCAGCGAGACCCAGTGCGGCTCCGGCGAGTGCATCCACAAGAAGTGGCGCTGCGACGGGGACCCCGACTGCAAAGACGGCAGTGACGAGGTCAACTGTCGTAAGTAGCCTTCTCAGCGGTCCGCTCCGCGCCCGCTGCGGGGGTCCGCGTGGACCGTGTGCCTGACCCTCCCTCTTCCTCCCCCCGCCCCCACCGCAGCTTCGCGCACCTGCCGCCCTGACCAGTTCGAGTGCGAGGACGGGAGCTGCATCCACGGCAGCAGGCAGTGCAACGGTATCCGGGACTGCGTGGACGGCTCCGACGAGGTCAACTGCAAAAACGGTGAGGGGCTCCTCCTGGGGGGGAGTCAGAGGACGGCTGGGGCAGCCCCACCCATGGACTCTTGGCTTTTTGTGTTTCTCCTCGTAGTCAATCAGTGCTTGGGCCCTGGCAAGTTCAAGTGCAGAAGTGGGGAGTGCATAGATATCGGTAAAGTGTGTAACCAGGAGCAAGACTGCAGGGACTGGAGTGACGAGCCTCTGAAAGAATGTCGTAAGTGGAAAGCTTGCCTGAGCACAGAGTGGGGAAGGTTCACCACATCGCCCCTAGCTAATGCCCTGGGGACCTCGCGCAGGGCCCGTCACACCCCTTCTAAGGAACCGACTTCTGTGGTTGGGCTTCAGAGTGGCATTTTTATGCCTTCAAAGTTGAAGCTGTCACAAACTCGCTCATAGCTTCACCTCCTTAAAGATAACTGATCGGCGGCAGGACACTTGACTCCTGCGACGCAGCCAGCTGGTAACCTGCCAAGCAGACTGGGTTCACTCTCCCCCCAAACACTTCGAGATGCAAATCTTAAAAGCAAATGATCCGACCTTAGGAAAGTCATGGGTTCGACCAGACTATCTAGATAAGTTATCACAAAAAGCCCAGAGTTTAAACGCTCACAGGGGCAAATATCGATTTGAAAAAAGATACAGGGTAACCCTGGGCCCTTTTTCTTCCAGATGTAAACGAATGCTTGGTTAATAATGGCGGCTGTTCTCACATCTGCAAAGACCTCGTGATAGGCTACGAATGTGACTGCGCAGCCGGGTTTGAACTGATAGATAAGAAAATCTGTGGAGGTGAGTCTGGGAGGGAGCCTCAGCCCTGGGGGGGCAGGGAGGAAGAAGCAGGGAAAGGACAGTATCTTGCTGTAGGTCATCTGGGCACAAAAGACTAATCCTAACTTCCCTCCTAGATATTGATGAATGCCAAAACCCAGGAATCTGCAGCCAGATTTGTATCAACTTAAAAGGCGGTTACAAGTGTGAATGTAGTCGGGGCTATCAGATGGATCTTGCCACTGGCGTGTGCAAGGCAGTAGGTAAATGGACTTGGACTGGTGTTGCTCTGGGCCCTTTAGGAGTAAGCGCTTACGAAGCGTACAGCCACTGATCCCAAGAGTCAGCTCAATGACAGAGTTAAAGTAGTACGGCTCCCCCTGACTTAGGATGGGGTCACAACCCAATAAACCCATTTTAAGTTGAAAATATCCCAAGTCAAAAATGCATTTAATATACCCAACCTACCAAATACCACGGTGTAGCCAAGCCTGCCTTCAGTACACTCAGAACTCTTACATCAGCTTATAGCTGGGCAACGTCATTTAGCACAAAGCCCATGAAGTATGTGATGTCTCATGTAACTTACCGAGTACTGTACTGAAAGGGAGAAGCAGAATGGCCGTATGGGTTCAGATGGGTGTCAGCGCATCGGGACTCACGTCCCCGTGATCATGGGGCTGACGAGGAGCTGTGGCTCGCTGCTACAGCCCAGCATCGTGAGAGAAGATCACAAGAGAAGATAGTAGCGCATATCCCTGGCCTGGGAAAAGATCCCAACTCTGAATTCGAAGTATGGTTTCTACGAACGCAAACTGCTTTGGCACCATCATAAAGTTGAAAAATCCTAAATCGAATCATCCCAAGCCCGGGACTATCTGTTCTTGAGATCAGTGTTACTTACCTCCCAGAGCAGTATGACAAAAAAAAGCATTTCCCTGGACACCTGCCTTGGTCAGTTTCTTTTGCTTATGATACCGTGAATGCCTACCAGGTTCACTTACTTCCTGCTTCCAAAACTTGAATGTGATCCCAGGAAGTAACGTAGTCAACAGCTGCTCAGAGACCGTTCCCGGCTGATAGCCACCCTACTTTTGAGTGCTGTGACCCCAGGACTGCCTTCTTGAACAATGGGAGGTGCTTACGGTGCCCCCGGGGGCACAGACCGCAGCTAGCCTACTCCTCAGGTTCTGGGCCGTGCCTTTCCTTTTTAAGAGCTCCTCCTGACTTAGAAGGACCTTGCCTTCTTACAGCGGCACTAAACGGACCTGACTCCTGTCTTGCAGGCAAAGAGCCAAGTCTGATCTTCACGAATCGAAGAGACATCCGCAAGATTGGCTTGGAAAGGAAGGAATATATCCAATTAGTGGAACAGCTAAGAAACACAGTAGCGCTTGATGCGGACATTGCTGCTCAGAAACTGTTCTGGGCGGATCTAAGTCAGAAGGCCATCTTCAGGTAACTTCAGTTCTCTGCTTAGCGTCTCAGCCTAAGCCCTTGGTCTTTGGGAAGGCTTGGAGGCATTTCTAGCTCCAAGCTAGCGTCTGATTAGCTGGGACTCTTAAATCTGGACACTGATTCTTTAACTGTTAAGTTACTATCAGTTCCTCATTAGAGACTAACGATGGTATATGGAGTAAAAGGTATCCATAGCTGTAGGAGTATAAGGACATCTCACTGAGCAGTATGTCAGTCCTGCTTTTCGAGTACCTCCCAGCAACTCAGTAATGGACACTGTTATTTAGTATCAGTAAGAAGCATCATTAAATGGTGTGAGGGGTGAGCTGTGGTGTGACTCGAGTTTCTTCTGCACAAAGTGGTTGACCATTCTGTAAACAGCAAGTCCATTCTCCAGGCTCTGGTGGTGCCAAACTCCTAAATTTCTTGTGACCTATTCTGTTTCAGTGCCTCAATTGATGACAAGGTTGGTAGACATGTTAAAATGATCGACAATGTCTATAATCCTGCAGCCATCGCTGTTGATTGGGTGTACAAAACCATCTACTGGACTGATGTGGCTTCTAAGACTATTTCAGTAGCTACCCTGGATGGAACCAAGAGGAAGTTCCTGTTTAACTCTGACTTGCGGGAGCCCGCCTCCCTCGCTCTGGACCCACTCTCTGGGTGTGTAGTCTGTTTCTTCTAGCCTTTCAGTTGCTGTTCCTCCTGGCTGAAATAGTACTGAAACCCTAAGACTTACAGCTCCCCACACAAAGAATTATCCCGTTCAAATAGTACTGAAACCCTAAGACTTACAGCTCCCCACACAAAGAATTATCCCGTTCAAGATGTCAGCGGTGTCACGATCGAGTAAGTCCGCTCTCCTCCAGGCCCTCCCTGGCAGGATGAGCGCTGACTGACATTAAGGAAACACGTCTGACTTGATGTACACACAGAAGCGGTGTCCGCCACCAGCTTCTCTGCAAGTGATTTTCAGTATTTGTCCAAATGCTTTGCCAAACCTGAGGACTAGCACGTGTTGTGAGGATTCTGGTAGCTATATTACCTCAAGGCTTTCATCTAAATGTCCAAGTCATCTGAAAGTCCAGTTGAAGTAAATGGATCTCTCTAGCAACATTGCACCAAGAGGCTCCCCTACGTGGGTGCTAAAGGCTATAGAAAAGCAGCTTAGGAAGTTGACGGAGGCCCTAGCAATGACACCTGACCCCCAGGATCCTCACGAGAACAGTCAGCCAAGCCCCTCGATAAAGAGTAACGTATATTCAACTTTCAGTCTTCTGAAAGAATTGGCCTTTTGTAAAGGAAATATATAACCCGTGATTGGGGTTGAAATATAATTCTTACACTTACATAGATTAATAGTGTTCATAATGAGCATGTACATTCTTAGTGTTACCTTTTGTTTATCCGGATCATAATTTAGACCGTTACCTGTTACTGTTGGTCTCTGGAGCTTTCCTGTCATTGTTTAAATGTGTATCTCAAACTACAAGTTTATTCCTTCTAGACCACTGAGGCTTCTTTTTCATTTAATTCTTCCTAGCTTTGTGTACTGGTCAGACTGGGGAGAACCAGCTAAAATAGAAAAAGCAGGAATGAATGGATTTGATAGGCGGCCCCTGGTGACAGTGGACATCCAGTGGCCTAATGGAATAACACTTGGTAAGTCTGTCCTTCCTTCCTTGGCCACCATTCCGACGGTCTCCACAGCGTTCACTTCCCTCCATAGTTTACTCTGGACTACAGCAGACGAGCTCCCATGGTTCCTCAATAGCAGGAATTTGGGATGAGAGCAACTGAGCAATGAATGCTCAGTGAAATGAGCAATGAATGAATGAAATGAATGAATGAATTCAGTGAATGAAAGCAAATTAGATGCTCTATCATTACTAGCTTTTCTGTCCATTTGGGCCTAATATGGGACATAAATTCAATGCGTCTCGGACCTTAAGAATTCTCATCCATCTGGGAGAACAACACACTCACCTCTGAACACTTCTCTAACGTGAATACCATTTCTTAAGTCAGCTCCTTGGAGAATCTCAGGTGCTCCTTTAATCCCCTAGAACGAGTGTGGGTCCAGACCCTGCATGCTGCCTCACAAGGTTTGTGGGACCCCCCCACCCCGATTTTAGGAGCCTTTGCTGGAGAAGGAGCCATGAGAATAGAATATTGGATTCCCTGGACATTTTCAGTGGAAGCCAGGGCAGTGATGGTGTTTCGCGCGCTGACCATTCTTTTCCTCCCCAGACCTTATAAAGAGTCGTCTCTACTGGCTTGACTCCAAGTTGCACATGTTGTCCAGTGTGGACTTGAATGGCCAAGATCGCAGGATTGTCCTCAAGTCTCTGGAGTTCCTAGCTCACCCTCTCGCGCTGACCATATTTGAGGTGAGATGTGTGCATCAGCTCTAAGTGTCTACCTCTGGGTTACTAGAGCGCCTCAGGGGAGAAAGGACAAGACAGGTGTGGGACAAGGAGGGATGGGCAGAGGATCATGACCCAAGAAACTGCTTTCACTTCAGACATGGGGTAAAGTCAATGCTCACTTGAAGAAGCCTGAACTTGCATCTCCAATGGTGTGACCTCTAACCTCCCAGACTGATGTGCAATAAGTTTGCGCCATTACATTGCCAGACAGTAAGGATGACCTTAGATACGGACTTGTGTTAATCCCACTAATCCAGGGGTTCTATTTTAGGATCGTGTCTACTGGATAGATGGAGAAAATGAAGCCGTCTACGGTGCCAATAAATTCACTGGATCAGAGCTGGCCACTCTGGTCAACAACCTTAATGATGCCCAAGACATCATTGTGTATCATGAACTCGTGCAGCCGTCAGGTAACGGGGACAAGCACAGCCCTCCATCTGTAAGGCTGCTGTAGGGACAGCAGCATGGCCTAGTACCTGCCGGGCTACCAGGAGCTCTTTAACATGTCATCCTGCCCTACAACGGGACTCTCCCCTCCAGTGCCCTACCTCAGACACGTCAAGCATGGTGTATCGTTTTGTTTTGTTTGCATTTCTGACTTCCTAGTGAAAGAGCTTTCAGAACTTCAGCGCTTCCTTCCCACCCCCCAGCAGGTGGTCTTTTATTCCAGGCTTTTCCATACCTCCTGGACTTCATTCCCTTGTACGCAGACTCTTGCGCTATCCTCCAAAGGAGCTTTTATGCCACAAGCCTTCCCCACCTCCCGCTCATGACACATCTTCTGTGTAGATCCCCAAACCCATCTATCTGGTCACACCAGCTCCCGCTCGAACTACTTGATCTAAAGGAAACCTTCAGCCTCCTTCTGGCTGGGTTCTGCAAGGCAAAGCGAAGACTGGGGAGGATATGCTCATCTCCTTCCCCTGAGTCTTCACTCTAAGCTTTGAGTCCTTAATGGGTGCCTCCTGCCCCCTCACCACACCCTTGTTCCAGGCATAATCCCGATGCCGCTTTCCAGAAATTTCTTTGGATCTGTGGTATCCTGAGGGCATGCTGCCTGTCCCTGGACTTCTTCATTGTATTGAACTTGAAGGTTGGACAGAGGAGACAGACGTCATCTCCCTGGGGACAAGGACTCGTGTCTCCAGCATCTGGAAGAGGGCTGTATGTGCAGTGGGCACCAGAATCCCTCTTTTAAAGGACTTTTATCTCCGAACAGGTAAAAACTGGTGTGAAGAAGACATGCCGAATGGAGGCTGTGAATTCCTGTGCCTGCCGGCCCCACAGATTAACGATCACTCTCCGAAGTACACCTGTTCCTGTCCCAGCGGGTACGGTCTGGAGGAGAACGGCCGGGACTGCCACAGTAAGGCTTTTTGCTTTTCAGCCACAAGCAGGGCCTAACGATGGGCAGGAGAGTAAGGCACTGGCCAAAAAACTGGCCTAGATGTTAAGAATTCTGCTTTCACCGATGCTTGGAATCGACTGCCTAGCATAGGGGCTGCCACTGCCAGCCAGGCTGTCGGCGTCATTCCCTCCCAGCTACTTCTCACTCTCTGCAGCACTGGGGGTCGGTAGGTGACCACGGTGTGAACAGGACCGGCCTGATGTGTCCCAGTCAGTCCCGCAACAGCACTGAGCGGGCCAACTTGCTGGTCATTGAAGTCTTAATGTTTCTCCTCCAGAGCGAGAGAGGCCACGGGTACAGGAAACCTTATGGCCCCCTTGGGTGACACCATCCTAATCTCACACTTAAACCCACCTTGATTTTCATCTTCCGTTCTTAGCTTTTGATTGAGTGGCCAATTAAACTCCCCCCGTCGTGAGCAAAGGGCTCCTCTGTGAGGTTTTTATTAGCTTAATGCAGCGTCCCTGCAAGAATGAGCTCGGTTTACTGAGAAAGTAATTGCTAAGACCATCTGACAGTAAGACTAGTATGTCTGATACTCTGTTGTCGAGAGCATTTCTGGTAACTTCCAGGACGGTGGCGGGAGGGGTCAGCATGGCCGTGCACCTTTTTGAATTGTCCACATGCTCACTGTTCGGTCCCAAATCTCGTGTGTCTCTGGTTTTGCACAAAGACTTCCTTTTGGCTCTGACCACGCAACTTAGCTCAGCAGTGATGTTTCCCGTGGGGTCGACATAACCGGTCGAGTGGTTTCTCTGGCAGCTAGCTACCCTGGAACCTGGGCCTTAACCAGGTTCTCAGTCTCTGTAATTCAGGCTCTGCAACTCCTGTGACTTACAGTGAGACAAAAGGTATCCACACAACAGAAATTTCACCAACTAGTGGACTAGTTCCTGGAGGTACTAGGCCCAGTACTGCACACTGTGAATCTCAACTAACAGCCACACTTTTTGTATTTATTGCTTCAGTAATTCATGCAGCCCTGTAACCACTAGCTCTGCCCCTAGCTGGTAATCTACACTTTAGCTCCAAAGCCCAAAAGCCTGACATTCTTCGTCTGACCCAACTTAACAGAGGTTTCTACTAGAAACAGCTGTTCGAGCATGTGACTCTCCAATCCTTCTAGACTGGTTGTGCCTGGTGGGCAACGCAGTAGGCACTGACTCGCAGTCATGGGTGCCAGGGGCAAGAGGTGCTTGGCTGGCTGGGTCCATTTCTAAGTCTGAATTCATATCCATCTACATGGATTTCTTTCATTCTCCTGTAGGGATCAATGTGACCACAGCAGTATCCGAGGTCACTGTCCCCCCGAGAGGCACTTCTGCTGCCTGGGCCATTCTTCCTCTCTGTAAGTACCTTCCCACATATCTGGATAGACTTGTTAGACGCCCAGAAGATGGGCATTTCAAATCCATCTAGAGACATCTCTCCCACAGTCACAGGGTCCATGACCCTGATACCCTGATTACATCCGCTCCCTCCCCAGCCTGGCACTGAGTTGAGTCCAAACCTTGTTCTTTGGTGGCATCCTTGGCACCATGATGGGCAGTCACAAACACTCATATATTACATGAAAGGTGCTGACTACACTCTAGATCAGGGCCATTAGTCTGACTCTGTACATTCCTTTAGGTAAAGAGCACTGTTTTCTTCCCCTTAGAAAGGTGTAGAATGCTTCATACAGAGGAGCCACACAAATGCTTCAGTGCTTTCTTGAGGAGTTGTAGGACTTGCAGAGGGTAAATTAAAAATAGGAAAGAATCCTCAAACTCAGGGGAAAGGACCTCTAGAGCAGTTACTGGGCGTGGGAATTCTAAGGCCCTGTGCTGTAACAGCCACTTTGTCCTGGAAGACTGGAGTCCAAGCTTAGCTAACACACTGGGGGTGGGGGTGGGGGGTGTTTGGAAAGCTCTCTAGAACTTCTGAAATTTTCATTCAGTTGGCCGGCACTGGGGCCCGGGACCCGACACTCGCTCACCTCACTGTTGAGCTTAGCACCAGGCCACAGAACAATACTGACCACAGGTCTGAACTTGTTTTAAGCTCCTGGCCCATTTATAGCTCAACACTTAGTTATGCTGGCTTCCTACAACATGAAATATTTATTGATGTCAAGTCTCATGGATTCCTGACCATGACCTCTTTTTGTATGTTTTGAGACTAGACCCTGCTTAGTCACCTTCTCACTTTTTCTCAGTGCTCTTGGCAATGGCAGCAGTAGGTGGCTACTTGATGTGGCGAAATTGGCAGCACAAGAACATGAAAAGCATGAACTTTGACAATCCCGTGTACTTGAAGACTACTGAAGAGGACCTCTCAATAGACATCGGGAGACACAGTGCTTCTGTTGGACACACGTACCCAGCAGTAAGTCAGCTTTGGGTCTTGATACACTCTAGCTTACAGTAGGACTTTCTGGAAAGGAGATTGCTAATTCAAGCTATGGCTTCTTGGGCTAGGAAGAGCCATTAGGATCACAGGGACACCAAATAAATCTACTACCCCTGGAGATTAAACAGTCTAGCCTGTTGGGATGCATGTCAGTCAGTTGATAAGCATCCGTGCCAGAATGACAAGTAAGTCAACCTAAGGTCATCACTATACTGTTGGAGATATTTTTGGTTATAGAAACTATGTGAGTAATAGGATGAACCAAGTGGCTCCTACTTGAACTGTTAAGTCAGCTATCTCCTAGACACTTAAAAGTTTGCATATCCTATACAGGGGAGTTGGCTTAAAGTCAGTGTATTGAGCAAGATTCTGTTAACCATCATTACCAATGCCTGAAAGTGGCCTGTCCTGCCTACTGTAGCTCGCTTCCTTTCAGCAGGAGAGTTAGTCCCTTGTTCAGTTGAAACCCAACTGGAGTATTTGGCCTTCATTTAGGGAACAGTCTGAAAAAACGAAGTGCTCAGCACTCCCTCTCAAGCTGTCTGGTGAAACAAAGAACAGCGGTCCATTCATAGCCCGCATGTGTCTTTTCCCCATTTTTCTCCAGGATTTAAGATCATTCGGTGGAAAGGCAGCATCAGCTCCATGATTTTCTTTCTCCCCCAAGTAGATATCATTGAATTCAAGTGAAAATGCATCAGTGACACAACTCAGTACTGCTTTAGATCTGATTTCCCTTCCATGTCTCTTTGGTCTTCAGGTGACCAACTCAAAAGCAGGGTCCATTTGGGAGACTGGAGTTACCATTACCAATGAATGGTCACCAAGCTCATCCTGTACTTTTTCTCTTCCACAGATATCAGTTGTAAGCACAGACGATGACCTAGCTTGACTTCAGAGATGAGTCTTGACCTCTGAGGTCTAAAACCAATAACCCTCCACTTCGAAATGGTAACCGAGCCAGCACCTGAAGTCTTTCTTCCTCTATTCTGGAAGAACATCAAGATGTCTTTACGTGGATCAAGCTTGTATACTTGACCATTTTTATATTACTTTTGTAAATATTCCTGCCCACATTCTACTTCAGCTTTGGATATGGTTACCAAGTATCTAACCTTGAGTTTCTAGACAGTATTGCCACATCTGGCCAAATATGCACTTTCCCTAGAAAGCCATAATCCAGCAATGACCCTTGTGCTATAAGTGTACACCATCTGTACAGACATTGTATAGGCCATCTGTAAATATCCCAGAGAACAATCACTATTCTTAAGCACTTTGAAAATATTTCTATGTAAATTATTGTAAACTTTTTCAATGGTTGGGACAATGGCAATAGGATAAAACGGGTTACTAAGATGAAATTGCCAAAAAATTTGTAAACTAATTTTGTACGTATGAATGATATCTTTGACCTCCGTGGAGGTTAGTAAAGACTGAGTGTTCAAACTACTGTACATTTCTTTTTCAAGTGCTAAAACAATTAAACTAAGCAGCTTAACCGTGGTTTCTGCCTATTCCTCCAGGATAAACTTCTGTCAATGGCCTGAGTAGTAGCAAGCATTCTAAGTATATGAGCTAGATAATACAGATCTTGATGTTGCATAACTAGGCCTATAAATTGGCTAGTTTCTCTTAGAATCAAGTACTAAAAGAACAAAGTACCATTTCATATTCGCTCCTGAAATATTTATTTTTGGTTAAAGAAGCTAGCTTAGCCTGACCCTAGAATTCCTCTAGGAGGAATTTAGAAGCAAGTTCCTCTTCTGACTCATTTGTTTCCTGACCTAGAAACCTATGCTAAGATTTCTAGCAATTCCACTTCTCCATACTTAAGTCTCTGTTTTCCATGTTCTGTCATTATGTGTAGCTCCAGGACAGTGGAAATTTCATAGAAATGGAAATTTCATGGAAAATCAGTAGTAGCTTCCCATTTTTCAGTCTGGCTGGCATGCAATCCTTCTGTGGACAATGTCTGAAACTCTGAGTATGAAGAACAGATAAGGAATTTGGGTAGAAGAAATAGGAGCACAGGGCTTTAAATAAGTTTTCCATCACATTGGCCATTACTGCCTTTCCCTAAAATCTCAGGATGAGAGCAAACAAGGGAAGACATGAGATTTGGAGCCCTGGGAAGATGCTTTAATTTCAACAGGAGTGGGGAGGGAGTCTGCTGTAGATGTGACTCCTCTTGGGACTCACTGACCAGTGCAGGAGCAAAAGGATGAAGATATCTTCTGAGTAACTAAATGGTTGGGTGGGTGGCTCCTGTTGTACTTGGGTGTGGAATATAAGTAAGGCAGTTGACACCTTGCTTGTGGTTCAGGTGGAGACCAATGATCTTAGAGGAAGTTGCTTCTGCCATATTGTTTCACAGATACCCTGTTGTGATTTCGGTCAAATGGATGAAAGTGAAAGAATAGGCATGGTTTGGGTTTTTTTTGGGGGGGGGCATGTGCAAGTCTGGCCTATAGCTGTGACGGAAGGACTCTGTGTTGTCCCCCTTTTGCTTCCTTTCAAAAAAGTCATTACATTAAACAGGTTGTGGCCTGCTGACACAGGGTATCAAAAGTGCCCATGTGGTGAGTAGGTTCATGTTCATTAAATCTCAACTCTGAAGGCCATTTGGTTGACTAGTACTTTGACCCTGCTATGAAACAAAAACCCACTTATTTCTTTTTTTAATCGGAGCAACACAAAATTCCCACCTAGGAAGCTTGAAGATAGCAGTGCATTCCCCCATTCCAAGGACT
>RCUC01128451.1:0-39296 GCA_003697995.1 Taxidea taxus jeffersonii | reverse complement strand
AAAATTATTTTGGGGTTTTTTTGTTTTGTTTTTGTTTTTGTTTTTTAGTATCTTGGCTACTGTGAGGATATACTAAGTTATCTGTAAGATGCCTTCTAAGATACTCTCCCTTCAGGATGAATACCATATTATCAAATTCAGTCAAATTGTAAACTGACTTTTGTTCAGCATGACCCAAAACATATTTTGCTAAACACTCTTAGTTTCAACTGTAAGATACTAATGCATTCAAAGGAAAATATATTTGCATTTTGATTTATTTGCATTTAATTCAAATAATAGTCATTTTGGCTGGATATGCTGGGGATTAAATATGCTCAGACCTTTTCACAGGCTGATAGTTTACTGTAAGATCACATCAGTAAATGAGTGTTGGTCCCAAATGGAACAAGTGAGGTTGAAACTTGATCCAGGGAACCATCCCATTTGAGTGACCAAATGGTTTTTAATGGGCTAGAGTTCTGATGATTATCAAAATCCAATAAATTAGTGACTAAGAGTTCTGAATCTTTGTTCTGTGTTTTGTATGGGGACAGTGAAGAACCTTTAATAAAGAATGTATTCCTGGGAAGCCTGGGTGGCTCAGTTGGTTAAGCAGCTGCCTTCGGCTCAGGTCGTGATCCCACCATCCTGGGATGTCTGAGATCCCATATCCGGCTCCTTGCTCAGCAGGGAGCCTGCTTCTCCCTCTGCCCCTGCCTGCCACTCTGTCTGCGTGAGCTCCCTCTCTCTGACAAATAAAATAAATAAAATCTTAAAAAAAAAAAAAAAAAAGAATGCATTCCTTTCTGCCAGAGACAAAAGCAGAACTTCCCAATGGAAAACATCATGAAGGCCTAGATGGCCTTCTTCAAAAGCCAACTCAGATCTCAAATCATTGCATTAGGAGCTGGAAATGACAGAATGCCATTGGCTATTGTTGTCATGGAAATCACTGCTGACCTCATAGGTCCTTCCTAATGATTTGCAACAGGTTCATTTGTACTGCATTTGCTGTGGTGTGTGTGTTTATCTAGGTCTATTTGTTTGCTTGTGGCTGAAATGTCACGTTTTAATCTGAATCCAATGAGTAATGCCCCAATGCCTTGTACCTAATAAATGTTAAATGAAGATTTGTGGAATTGGATTAGATGCACTGGGTTTGGAAAAAAATCACAGGCATAAGGAGTTTTACAAATTTTTGCAGTTCTCAAAATGTAGTCCTTGAAATCCATGTTGCTGGTTAGTTTTCCTCTTGAACAGTTACAGTTGCTTGTTAGAGTAATCAGCAACTGTGTAAGGTTTGCAATTCTCCAACCCACAAAAGCCCCCCAGGTGTCCTGGAGAGGGTAGCTATTTTAAAAACTACCCTTCCTTGGGATTTATTTTTAAGTTTTTCTGGGGGAGGGAGAAGCATGAATTTAATAAGCCACTGGGTATTCACCAGGTTGCCTTGTCTCTGGGGGTTGATTGATTAGTGGTTCTAACACCCAGCTGAGTGTAAGCTTTTCTTTAGGATTCTGATACCCATCCAGGTGAGGCAATAACCCCAAGACTGTCTTAAGACTTTTTAATCCTGGGACGCCTGGGTGGCTCAGTTGGTTAAGCGGCTGCCTTCGGCGCAGGTCATGATCCCAACGTCCTGGGATCGAGTCCCACATCGGGCTCCTGCTTCTCCCTCTGCCTCTATCTGCCTGTGCTCGCTCTCTCTCTCTCTCTAACTAATAAATAAATAAAATCTTTAAAAAAAAAAGACTTTTTAATCCTGAGATTTCCCCAACCCAAAACTGATACTATATCAGATTTTTCCTACATCTCTCATGAAAAAATAATGTCCCCCATGTTAATATATTGCTTATGGTTGCAGAGTACCATGAGCCTTTACATGGAATCATTCTTTCGAAAAAAAAGTGAGAGAACACCCAAAGTTTGGGAGATAATTTAATCAAGCATTTATATTAAGTTCTTTGTTTGCTTTCCAGTTGCTTTCAGTTTCCAGTTGCTTTCCAGTTAACTTTCCAGTTGCCTCTCATTTGCCCTTATAAGACTAGCCACTCCTGCTTCCAATGTACATCTCAAATTTACTAAGAAATTCAGAACAGTGGGTAATTTGCTTTAGACATTGCCCCCAAACCCTATTTTTCACTAGTAGAAGAGTAGATGCAGATTCAGCTGTACTTAACATCTGAAAAGTAGCTGTTCCAGAACCAGCAAGTCTTTTGTGAAATCGCAGTGAGGCTGTGAATCAACTCTTTTTCTTCACTCAAGTCTCTGCTTCCCACAGATAGGATAGATGAGATGCCAGGGTTTGTAAATAAGTTTTATGTTCTAAGGCAGTGGGGCATGGGGCTATCGCTGCAGACCAAGTGGGAGGACTGGACTGAATGATAGGCCCTATTATTTTCTGACAGTCTGGCCTTGACTACATCAGTATGAAGATGCCTTCCTTCCTTGTCTCACAGGTGGTTGTATGAGATGAATAACATTGATCATTCCTTATAATGCAGCTTTTGGAGTGCTTTGGAAATGTGATAACTCCATCCACTGAGCTTTGATGATCCTACACAGACTAGATGGTGTTTGCATGTGTACTTTCCTCAAGTCTACATTGTCAGATGCATCTTCTTCAGACCCCTCAGTTTGAAAAAGCTCTTAGAGTGTATCCCAGAATACTGGATAAGAAGAGAAAGAAAAAACAGGAAAGGAAGGGGACAATAGTATGTACTCTCCTCTACCCGTTCTCCTGTTCCATTCAGTACACTGATTTCATTGACCACTTCTTTTCTGCTTTGTATCCAAAGATGAGCCTCTCATGATAGTGTGCATGGACAGTGGAATATAAATACTCATTTAAAAATAAATTCATGTGTTGTTGGCTGCAGCCATCTGACCGAGCCTTAGATCTCTCTTTGGCAGTGCTATCCATTTGTAGCCCCATTAATTCATGGTCCTTAATAATTTCTTCAGAATAAATACCAAATTTACTTTGTTTTATCTATGAATAAAGGACCAACAGAGGAAATGAATAGTGTAAGTAAGTTTTCTAAGAAACATCAACCTGCTTGAGAGAAAGGATGGTTCTCAAATCCCTCCATTTGTTTGCATCTTATTTACTGATTATGTGGGATTCTAATCATTAAAGTAGTCCTTTGAGTATATCCACTTGGTAATATTTTATTAGCACTTAATTTGAGTTACTGTAATAAAATGTCACTCCTTTAAGATTCATTCATCATTCAGTATTGTTACCCATATCCTCCTCCTGTCAGTATGAATTTGTTGTAAGGTATTATTATAATTAATTACATGCCCTTAAATTCCTTGGATACTATCTGGTACAGTTACATTATTTGAGCAAGATTTTTCTTTTCTTTTAATTTCAATCAGCTAATATGTACTATATCATCAGTTTCAGATGGCAAGTTTGGTAATTCATCAGTTGCATGTAACACCTAATGCTCATCACATCACATGCCCACCTTAATTCCCATCACCCAGTCACCCCATCTCCCCATCCACCTCGCCTCCAGCAACCCTCCATTTCTTTCCATAGTTAAGAGTCTCTCATGGTTATTCTCCCTCTCTGATTTTTTCCCCACTCAGTTTTCCCTCCCTTCCTCTATGATCCTCTATTTTGTTTCTTATAGTCCTCATATGAGTAAAACCTTATGATAATTATCTTTCTCTGATTGACTGGTTGCGCTTAGCGTAACACGCTCCAATTCCATCCATGTTGATGTAAATGGTAAGATTCCATCCTTTCTGATGGCTGAGTAGCAATCCATTGTGTGTGGGTGTATACATGTATGTATGTATGTATGTGTGTATGTATATGTATATACATATGTGTGTGTGTATCTTTTATCCATTTATCTCTCAGTGGGCATATGGGCTCTTTCCATAGTTTGGCTATTGTGGACATTGCTGCTATAAACATTGGGATACATGTGCCCCTTCAGATCACTACATTTTTCTCTTTGAGGTAAATACCCAGTAGTGCAATTGCTGGGTTGTAGGGTAGCTCTATTTTCAACTTTTTGAGGAACCTCCATGCTGTTTTCCAGAGTGGTTGCACCAGCTTGCATTCCTACCAACAGCATAAGAGGGTTCCCCTTTCTCTGCATCCTCTCCAACATTTGTTGTTTCTTGTCTTGTTAATTTTAGCCATTCTGAATGGTATGAGATGGTGTCTCCTTGTGGTTTTGACTTGTAGTTCCCTGATGCTGAGTGATGTAGTTTTTCCCTGATTTTTCATGTGTCTTTGGCCATTTGGATGTGTTCTTTGCAGAAATGTCTGTTCATGTCTTTGGCCCATTTCTTGACTGGTTTATTTGTTTTTTGGATGTTGAGTTAATTGATTTGTTAAGTTCTTTATAGATCTTGGATACTAGCACCTTATCTGATATGTCATTTGCTGATATCTTCTCCCATTCCTTACACTGCCTTTAGTTTTGTTGGCTGTTTCCTTTGCTGTATAAAAGGTTTTTACTGAGATGAAGTCCCAGTAGCTCATTTTTGCTTTTGTTTCCCTTGCCTTTGGAGATATGTCTAGCAAGAAGTTGCTGCAGCTGAGGTCAAAGAGGTTGTTGCCTGTGTTCTCCTCAAGGATATTGATGGATTCCTGTCTCACATTTAGGTCTTTCATCCATTTTGAGTCTATTTTTGCATATGGTATAAAGAAATGGTCCAGTTTCATCCTTTTGCAGATGGCTGTCCAATTTTCCCAACACCATTTGTTGAAAAGACTGTCTTTTTTCCATTGGACATTCTTTCTTCCTTTGTCAAAGATTAGTTGACCCTAGAGTCGAGGGTCCATTTCTCGTCCCATACAAATTTTAGGATTATTTGTTCCATTTTGAAAAAGGTTGATGGTATTTTGACAGGGATTGAATTAAATATGTAGATTGCTCTAGGTAGCATAGACATTTTCACAATTTTTGTTCTTTCAACCCATGAGCATGGAAATTTTTCCATTTTTTTGTGTATATCTTCCTCAATTTGTTTCATGAGTGTTCATTGTTTTCTGAGTACAGATTCTTTACCTCTTCAGTTAGGTTTATTCTTAGGTATTTTATGATCTTGTGTGCAATTGTAAATGGGATCAACTTAATTTCTCTTTCTTCTGTCTTGTTGTTGGTGTATAGAAATGCAACTGATTCCTCTGCATTGATTTTATATCTTTCCACTTTCCTGAATTCCTGTATGAGTTCTAATAGTTTTAGGGTGGAGTTTTTTTTGGTTTTCCACATAAAGTGTCATATCATCTGCAAAGAGTGAGAGTTTTACTTTTTTTGCTGATTTGGATGCCTTTTCTTTTTGTTGTCTGATTTATGAGGCTAGGACTTCTAGTACTCTGTTGAACAGCAGTGGTGATAGTGGACATCCTTTCTGTGTTCCTGATCTTAGGGGAAGAGCTCTCAGTTTTTCCCCATTGGGAATGATATTTGCTGTGAGTGTTTCATGGATAGCTTTTATGATATTGAGGTATGTACCCTCTATCCCTACACTGTGAAGAGTTTTAATCAAGAAAGCAAGAAAGCATCTATTTTGTCAGATTCTTTCTCTGCATCAATTGAGAGGATCATATGATTCTTATTCTTTCTTTCTTTATTTTATCACATCGATTGTTTCGTGGATGTTGAAAGAACCTTGCAGCTCAGGAAAAAATCCCACTTGATTGTGGTGAATGATCCTTTAAATGTACTGTTGGATCCCGTTGGCTTGTATTTTGGTGAGAAATTTCGCATCTATGTTCATCAGGAATATTTGTCTGTAATTCTCCTTTTTGGTGGGGTCTTTGGTTTTGGGATCAAGGTAATTCTGGCCTCATAAGATGAGTTTAGAAGTTTTCCTCCCATTTCTATTTTTTTGAGCAGTTTCAGAAGAATAGGTATTAATTTTTCTTTAAATATTTAGTAGAATTCTCCTGGGAAGCCATCTGGCTCTGGGCTCTTGTTTGTTGGGAGGTTTTTGATTACTGCTTCAATTTCCTTGCTGGTTATGGGTCTGTTCAGGTTTTCTATTTCTTCCTGGTTCAGTTTTGGTAGTTATACGTCTCTAATAATGCTTCCGTTTCTTCCAGATTGTCTAATTTGCTGGCATATTATGTTGCTCATAATATGTTCTCATAATTGTTTGTATTTCTTAGTATTGGTGGGTGGTATTTTGATAGGGATTACATTAAATGTGTAAATTGAGCAAGACTTTCAATTTTCCCTTGGTTTCTTAAGATAAAAATGTATTGACACTTAAATGGCATCACTAAGGTTTGGATGCAGAGGGAGTTGCCTATAGGAAGCCAATTAGGGAGGTAGGTAATTAGTTATCTCCACTGTGACTAGAGTCCAGTCATAAAAGCCAACTCTTTCTTCTCAAAAATTGGATAGATTTTATAGTTGTATGAACAAACCTTTATTTATAAAATTACTGCACTATTTTTGACCTACAGTGAACACTGAGTAGATAAGGAAAGTGTAAGAATACATATATCTTTGGGGTTTTCCTTTGATTTTCACATTGACTGTCATAATATTAAGCAGACTGTTGTGGTTGGAGCACTGCAAGAGGATTGTATTGAATGCATAGCCTTTGATCATCTTATCCATCCTCTATCCATGTTTCACATGTTTGGGGGGGAACCTATCGTGTAACCACCCAGGGACAGAGAAAAGTCCCTGTCCCTGTCATGTCATATTTAGTGTATAAGCCACTTAACCTTTTAGTAGAGAGATTGATGAAGTCTTTTGCCTCTTGGTGTACTCAGAGTTGCCGTGTCCTTGGTCAAAATTTTATCCCAGACATACTTTTGTGGTTATTGCTTTGTGTTTAATTGGCCACTAGTTACAAAAAAGCAGGTTCTGTGGGCATAGCCAGTCCCTGCTTTATGTTCTTATCTCATGTTTTTCACTTTATGCTGTTACGTGTAACATCTGGGGACTTTCCAGTACCAGGGATTCATAGTTCTAAGTAGCTTTGTACTACAGGCAATAGCTAATATTTTTGAGCATTTGCTCTATCTATGGCAGACATTAGTCTAAGAACATTTCATGTTTTCTCATTTAACCCTTATTGTATCCATGAAGTATTGTTGTTTCCATTTAACAGGTAAGGAAACTAAGCCAAACAGGATTATATTTATATTATGATTTCACAAAGGCAAACACTTGGTCTTTTTTTTTTTTTTTTAAAGATTTTTTATTTATTTATTTGACAGAGAGAGAGATTACAAGTAGGCAGAGAGGCAGGCAGAGAGAGGAAGGGAAGCAGGCTCTCCGCTGAGCAGAGAGGCCAGATGCAGGGCTCAATCCCAGGACCCTGAGATCATGACCTGAGCCGAAGGCAGAGGCTTTAACCCACTGAGCCACCCAGGTGCCCCAAACATGTGGTCTTTTTAATAGTAAGGTGATTTTGGCATCCCTTTTTTTTTTTTTCCAAATTGTTTCCATATGTTATCTCACTTGTTCTGACATCTGTCCCCACTTATTTACATGGGATAAGTGAGGTAAATGAGGGTGAGTCTCTGCTTTCCAGTGAAGGACTATATTGTAGTTGGACCCAGGGCTTCTAAATCCTGGTCCAACACCCTTCCTCCAGGAGCACACTGTTCTTTCTGCTCATCTGACCAGTAGATCTCTCCTGAAGATGTGGGCCTCTAGTTTTTATGGGAGATTTAGAATCTTGGTGACTAAATAATTCCTGGAAGAGCATTATAATGTAGCATGTTTCATACCCACTCCTTTTAGTCTAGGATCTAGATTATTTCAAATAAGTACCAAGCACCATCTTTTTCTGCTCCTTTGTTAGATTAATATCTGGAGCTTGCATTATTAGCTCTGGAGTAAAAGGCCGGTTCTCTGACCAAAGAATCAGTACTAATTGGAAATAAATCAGAGTTTGCTATAGCTAAAAGGGAAAAACTCCCACAAATTTATCTGCCATTTTGATTCATTCTTTAATCCTTGATAGTAGATTTTCAGGGTCTCAAAGAGGCTCTGTCTATGAACGTGCCTGTAGAAGTATCTTGTTTTACATATGATGAAAATGGTGAGAGCACTTCTTTTGACAGGAAACTTCACTTCTTGTTACTGAAAGCTGTCACAACAGTTATTATATCTGGCTTTCAGAGATTTCCTGGAGTTAGGAGAACAATAGACAGTTAAAATGGCAATATCAAGAGCATTCTGGGGTTTTATAATGAGTACCAGGGGAATTTTTTTTTTCTCTTGAGTTTGTAAGAAACAATAGGAATATTTAGGAGACTGAGGATAATGTGGAAATGAATTTTAATGGTTTATTTTTTTAAAAACAGAGTGTTCTTTCTAGCCATTGGAAGCTGAAAAAAATTAATTTTATAACATGGTTCCCATTTTCTTGTTACTGAGTTGGCAGTAACTAAGGGATATTTCTCTTCAGCTGTCCCTCTCTGGTTTTTAAGTAATCCCCCTCAAAAATCACATTTGCAGCTTTTTGTCTATCTCTCTATCTATTAATGGGTGGGGAGGGACAAATGGAAATTGAAAAAGAGAATCTTAAGTAGGGTCCATGCCCAGCATGGAGTTTGATGTGGGACTCAATCTTACTTCCCTGAGATCATGACTTGAGCTGAAATCGAGTTGTATGCTTAACAGCTGAGCCTCACAGGTGGCCCCCTGCCCTGGATCTTTATTTGATTAAGCATCATTTAGAATTCTTGGTCCTGTTTGTTGGTTCTTAATTTTTATATGTACAGGGCTTCTGAGGCTTACTATCTCTAATTTTGTAGTAGGAGTTATTTCTCTGCTTCCTATAAACCCACTCCTCACCCCCCAAAAAGAGACTCCCATTCATTAGGAAGAGCATTGGCTTATTTTATTGTGTAATGTGCATGTATGTGGTTTTGTGAATGGAGACTAATATACCAATAATTTGACTCTTCTTATAGCTGAGGATGAGGAAGATTTGAGGTTCTCAAAACGTGAAATTTTTCCTGGCATTAGCCTAAAGAGACCTCTTTAAGAGCTCTCTACTCTTGGCCTATTGCAGAGTCTGTGACTTTTTTTTTAACTTTGGGTCAGGAGAGGGCTCCAGTTTGTCTAAGGGCTATGTGTGCTCCAGGCCACTGCCCCAGGAGGCTGACTTGGCAACTGCCCTTTCTGTAACCACCAGTCCCAAGTATGTTTTAATAAAAGAAAAAAGCTAAGTCCCTTTAGAAGGGCTGGAACAGACTAGTCGTTGCTAGGCAAGTGAAAGTAATTCAGGGTCCTTGCCAAACGTCTGCCATGCAAATAAGGAACTTTCAGGGAATGGGGAGTGAGATGGTGATGCATGTTGGTTGCCATAGGAATGTTTCCCTGATTGGAATAAGACCACAGAGCTGAGACCAAGACGGCCACATGTATGGTTCTTTCTGCTTGGAAATGGAAGCCCAGAGTGGGCAGTGCAGTAGAGGTAAAGCATGGGAATGAAGGAGTAAAACCCAAGGTTTTCTAGGGGTTAGGGTATGGGAAAGGTATAAGGAACAGTGCATCTTCTGAAGGGAGAAAGAGCTCAAGCAAATGAGACCCTAGATGCCCTATGAAATTAATGGTTTCTTAAGCTAAAATCAGGGGGAGAAGAAAGAATAGATTAACTCAGGAGGATTCCGTGATGAGCACTTATGCTATTCTGAAGACTGCAGAAATTACAATTCAATTAAATCAGGGAAAGTTCCAATTAGAGTCTGGAATAAACCCAGGTTTAAGTTAGATGGAGGTTTAAAATGGTGGAATTTAGGGGCGCCTAGGTGGCTCAGTGGGTTGGGCCTCTGCCTTCGGCTCAGGTCATGGTCTCGGGGTCCTGGGATCAAGCCCCGAGTTGGGCTCTCTGCTCAGTGGGAAGCCTGCTTCCCCCTCTCTCTCTGCCTGCCTCTCTGTGTACTTGTGATCTCTGTCAAATAAAAAAAAAATCTAAAATGGTGGAATTTAGTGGAAAAGATAATTTAAAGGTAGGTATTTTAAATTTATATAAATATGCTAAACTGTCTTTATTTTAATTCATAAAAAAGGTAGTGATTAAAGATTTATTAGTGAATTGTACTGATCAAGTTTTATTTTTATAGGGAAAAGAAGCACAGTTGACCAAATTGTGTGCTTCAGTGTAAAACCTTAAGAGACCCTCTGAGGTGGGCTTACTGACCTATTAGTAAGCACCTTACACATCTGATAGCAGCTTCCAGAATGACAGCTCAGGGTCCAAGCAGAAATAAGCAGCTTTTAGCAAATATTAAACCTTGAATGTGCTCCTTAACTTCTCTGTGATTAATCGATTATCCAGTTCTTAAAATGGAGGTGATAGCTGATATCTGTCTTTTGGAATGGTGTGAGCATGGAATACTGCTGCTCTCATTGAATATAATTTCTGGGGTTGGTATAACATCCCAAGGTGCCTCTGATGATAATGACAGCCTTGGTTTGTCAGTAGTGACTTAGGGCAAAGAGTGTTTATCTTTTAGGCTATGATCTTCAAAGGAACTTTCTTTAACTGATGATAAAGGTTTACTTGTGGTACACCTGGGTGGCTCAGTTGGTTAAGCGGCTGCCTTCAGTTCAGGTCATGATCCCAGCATCCTGGGATCAAGGCCCACATCCGGCTCCTTTCTCAGCGGGGAGCCTGCTTCTTCCTCTGCCTCTGTCTGCCACTCTGTCTGCCTTTGCTCACTGGCTCTCTCTCCCTTTCTCTCTGACAAATAAATAAATAAATAAAATCTTCAAAAAAATTTTTTAAATTAAAAAAAAGGTTTACTTGTACATATGAAGGATATATATTTATTATCATTTGCCACATATTTGGTTCAAATATGTGGTTTGGTTCAAATATTTGGTTCAGTTGCTATTTAAAATAGCTTCTTCCTGGGGGGAGGAGTCAAGATGGCAGAGAAGTAGCAGGCTGAGACGACATCAGGCAGCAGGAGATCAGCTAGACCATTCCGAACACCTACGAATCCAACAGGAGGTTGAAGAGAAGAAAAACAACAATTCTAGAAACAGAAAATCGACCACTTTCTAAAAGGTAGGACCAGCAGAGAAGTGAATCCAACGCGACGGGAAGATAGACCCCAGGGGGAGGGGCCGGCTCCCGGCAAGCGGCGGAGCACAAAATCAGGACTTTTAAAAGTCTGCTCCAGGGAGGGACATCACTCCAGAGGCTAAACTGGGGTGAAGACCTCGCGGGGACAGCGTGGACTCAGGTCCCACAGGGTCACAGAAGGATCGGGGGTATCTGAGTGTCGCAGAGCTCACAGATACTAGAGCAGGGAAACCGGCTGCGGAGACAGAGCCGAGGTTTCCTAGAGCCGTGGTCTGTGACTCGGGCCGGTGCTCTGTGCGAGGGGTCCCCACAAGATCCGGGGAGACTCCGACCTGGGAGAGCTCAGGGATCTACGGGGTTCGGAGACTCCAGGTGGGACTCTGCCAGAGACAGAGACGCTTGGTCACAGGCTGGGTGAGCTCAGAGCGCTCCCAGAAGCCAGTGAGACGGGACTGATTACGAACGATTTTCTCCAAGCGCGGTCTTCGAGCACCCTCTCCGAGCATGAACGGAGGCTGGGAAGACGGGAGTGATTAAACGCTTTTCTATGAAGGCGCACTGAAGACTGGGGCCCCTAGCTCTCGGCTCCTCTGAACCGGAGATTGGGAGGCCGCCATTTTCATTCCCGTCCTCCGGAACTCTACGGAAAGCGTTCAGGGAACAAAAGCTCCCAAAAGCGAACCTGAGAGGATTACTTAGCCCGGCCCCTGGTAAGGGCGGTGCAATTCCGCCTGGGGCAAAGAACACTTGAGAATCACTACAACAGGCCCCTCCCCCAGAAGATCAAAGAAATCTAGCCAAGACCAAGTTCACTTGACAAGGAGAACAGCTGATTCTTATCTGGACAAAATGACAAGGCGGAAAAACTCACCACAAAAAAAAAGAGCAGGAGACAGGACCGAAGGCTAGGGACCTAATCAGTACAGACATTGGTAATATGTCAGATCTGGAATTCAGGACGACGATTCTCAAGGTTCTAGCCGGGCTCGAAAAAGGCATGGAAGATATTAGAGAAACCCTGTCAGGGGAAATAAAAGCCCTTTCTGGAGAAATAAAAGAAATAAAGTCTAATCAAGTTGAAATAAAAAAAGCTATTAATGAGGTGCAATAAAAAATGGAGGCTCTTACTGCTAGGATAAATGAGGCAGAAGACAGAATTAGTGATATAGAAGACCAAATGACAGAGAATAAAGAAGCTGAGCAAAAGAGAGACAACTACTGGACCACGAGGGGAGAATTCGAGAGATAAGTGATACCATAAGACGAAACAACATTAGAATAATTGGGATTCCAGAAGAAGAAGAAAGAGAAATAGGAGCAGAAGGTATACTGGAGAGGATTATTGTAGAGAATTTCCCTGATATAGCAAGGGGAACAAGCATCAAAATCCAGGAGGTGCAGAGAACACCTCTCAAAATCAGTAGGAACCGACCCACACCCCGCCATCTAATAGTAAAATTTACAAGTCTTAGCGACAAAGAGAAAATCCTGAAAGCAGCACGGGACAAGAAGTCTGTAACGTACAATGGTAAAAATATTAGATTGGCAGGAGACTTATCCACAGAGACCTGGCAGGCCAGAAAGAACTGGCATGATATATTCAGAGCACTAAACGAGAAAAACATGCAGCCAAGAATACTTTATCCAGCTAGGTTATCATTGAAAATAGAAGGAGAGATTAAAAGCTTCCAGGACAAACAAAAACTGAAAGAGTTTGTAAACACCAAACCAGCTCTACAGGAAATATTGAAAAGGGTCCTCTAAGCAAAGAGAGACCCTAAAAGTATTACCAGAAAGGAACAGAGACATTATACAGTAACAATCACCATACAGGCAATACAATGGCACTAAATTCATATCTCTCAATAGTTACCCTGAACGTAAATGGGCTAAATGCCCCAATCAAAAGACACAGGGTTTCAGAATGGATAAAAAAACAAAACCCATCCATATGCTGCCTACAAGAAACTCATCTTAGACCTGAAGACACCTCCAGATTGAAAGTGAGGGGATGGAAAACAATTTACCATGCTAATGGACATCAGAAGAAAGCTGGGGTGGCAATCCTTATATCAGATCAATTAGATTTTAAGCCAAAGACTATAATAAGAGATGAGGAAGGACACTATATCATACTCAAAGGGTCTGTCCAACAAGAAGATCTAACAATTTTAAATATCTATGCCCCTAACATGGGAGCAGCCAACTATATAAACCAATTAATAACAAAATCAAAGAAACACATTGACAAGAATACAATAATAGTTGGAGACTTTAACACACCCCTCACTGAAATGGACAGATCATCCAAGCAAAAGATCAACAAGGAAATAAAGGTCTTAAATGACACACTGGACGAGATAGACATCACAGATATATTCAGAACATTCCATCCCAAAGCAACAGAATACACATTCTTCTCTAGTGCCCATGGAACATTCTCCAGAATAGATCACATCCTGGGTCATAAATCAGGTCTCAACTGGTATCAAAAGATTGGGATCATTCCCTGCATATTTTCAGACCACAATGCTCTGAAGCTAGAACTCAATCACAAGAGGAAATTTGGAAAGAGCACAAATACATGGAGACTCAACAGCATCCTTCTAAAGAATGAATGGGTCAACCAGGAAATTAAAGAAGAATTGAAAAAAACCATGGAAACAAATGATAATGAAAGCACAACGGTCCAAAATCTGTGGCACACAGCAAAGGCAGTCCTGAGAGGAAAATATATAGCGATACAAGCCTATCTCAAGAAACAGGAAAGGTCTCAAATACACAACCTAACCCTACACATAAAGGAGCTCGAGAGAGAACAACAAAGAAAGCCTAAACCCAGCAGGAGAAGAGAAATAATAAAGATCAAAGCAGAAATCAATGAAATAGAAACCAAAAAAACAATAGAACAAATCAATGAAACTAGGAGCTGGTTCTTTGAAAGAATTAATAAGATTGATAAACCCCTGGCCAGACTTATCCAAAAGAAAAGAGAAAGGACCCAAATAAATAAAATCATGAATGAAAGAGGAGAGATCACAACCAACACCAAAGAAATACAAACAATCATAAGAACATATTATGAGCAACTCTATGCCAACAAATTCGACAATCGGGAAGAAATGGATGCTTTCCTAGAGACTTATAAACTGCCAAAACTGAACCAGGGAGAAATAGAAAACCTGAATAGGCCCATAACCAGTAAGGAGATTGAAGCAGTCATCATAAATCTCCAAACAAACAAAAGCTCAGGTCCAGATGGCTTCCCAGGGGAATTCTACCAAACATTTAAAGAAGAATTAATTTCTATTCTCCTGAAACTGTTCCAAAAAATAGAAATGGAAGGAAAACTTCCAAACTCGTTTTATGAGGCCCGCATCACCTTGATCCCCAAACCAGACAAGGATCCCATCAAAAAAGAGAATTACAGGCCAATATCCTTGATGAACACAGATACGAAAATTCTCACCAAAATACTAGCCAATAGGATCCAACAGTACATTAAAAGGATTATTCACCACGACCAAGTGGGATTTATTCCAGGGCAGCAAGGTTGGTTCAACATCTGCAAATCAATCAATGTGATACAATACATTAACAAAAGAAAGAACAAGAACCATATGATACTCTCAATAGATGCTGAAAAAGCATTTGACAAAGTGCAACATCCCTTCCTAATCAAAACTCTTCAAAGTGTAGGGATAGAAGGCACATACCTCAATATTATCAAAGCCATCTATGAAAAACCCACTGCAAGTATCATTCTCAATGGAGAAAAATTGAGAGCTTTTCCGTTAAGGTCAGGAACACGGCAGGGATGTCCGCTATCACCACTGCTATTCAACATAGTACTAGAAGTCCTAGCCTCAGCAATCAGACAACAAAAAGAATTTAAAGGCATCCAAATCGGCACAGAAGAAGTCAAACTATCGCTCTTTGCAGATGATATGATACTATATGTGGAAAACCCAAAAGGCTCCACTCCAAAACTGCTAGAGCGTGTGTGTGTGTGTGTGCTTGTGTGTGTGTGTGTGTGTGTGTGTGTGTGTATTAGGATTGTATGTAACTGTTTACTTTTTATGTGGTTACTTTTTGGGTCATATAAAACAAGACTAGCAGAATATGATATTTATTCTCAAATATTTGACTCTTTGTAATTCAGAAATAGAAAGAATGCCATGGGACCTGGATTTTAGTAGTCACTCTGTTCTGTATCATGGCTCATTCCCCAGTTCAGTTTCTTGAGTCTGGAACTTCAGTGTTGATTTTATTTGATAATTGATCAGATGCTGGTTGATTGACACAAATTATCTGAGACAAATTTGTAAACCAAATGCCAAATTTTAATTTATTGGGAGAGTGTAATTAGAAAGACTGTCTTTGGGTTCTTCAGATGGCATAACCTGTCCCTAGTATTACTTTGACAAAGAAGCCAAAATATATACTGGCTATAATGTTCTTTAAACAAACAAACAAACAAACAAAACCCATAATCTAGATTCTCTAGAATCTAGATTCCCTAGAATCTAGGGATGATATAGAACACAGAATCTAGTACGCTCTTGCGTACTAGTACAATGTGAACCTCAAATGTGAGCCTTATATGTCATTTTAAATTTCCTAGTAGCCACTTAAATTAGTAAAAGGAAACAGGTGAAATTAATTTTTAATATATTTAACCTAATATATATAAAATTTTTCATTTTAACAGTAACTAGTGTGAGATAGTATGCATGTTTTTCATATTAGGTCTTAAATTCTGTACATTTTACACTTAGAACACATACCAATTTGGACTCTAAATTTTTACAGAAAATACCTGTATTTATATTAAAATTTACAGTTGAAAAAGTAGATTCATATAATCAAGTTACTCCAAACATTCATCACTTTTCAATAACTAAATCAGTGTCTATATCTAAATTTAATTAAAGTTAAATAAAATTTAAAATAAATAGAATTTAGTTCCTTGGTGACACTAGACACATTTCAAGTACTCAGTGACACATATGGCTAGTATTTGCTACCATATTGGGCAACATATAGAGGACTGCTCTTATCTAGCTGCTTTTCCTCCCACATACCTCAGATTAGAAGACTTCTCTGAGAATTCTAATGAAGAGAGGAAATAAAAAATCTAATGAGAGAATCTCCCTTTATAAGTATGGGACTACAGACAGAGTTTATGCTTTTCAAAGGAAATTTCAGCTTAAGCTGTATTAGAACCTGTCTGGCAATGAGTAACCTATCTGGTAGACCATACTATCTTCACTTTGCTTCCAAACACACCCTCATTGTCTTTCAAACAGACAAAAACATGCCATCATTGGCAGTTTGCCTCAGGTTCCTCTGGTCCTCAACTCCATGATAGTTCATTTTCATTTCATCAGTACATTTCCTGGTTATAGGCACCCCCTTCATCTTTCTTTGTTTCAATGTTCACATTTGGCTCTAATTCCTACTTGACCTTAGTGAAGGATTCAAATGTTCAAATTACAGGTTAGTTAAGTTCATCTATACTGAAGTAAATGTGATCAGTTTATGTTAATTTGAATAAGAAAAATTTCCTCCTTTGCTTCTTGCTCCAGATTTCCAGAGTGGCTGGGCCAAGAAATCTCACTCTCCCCTTACCCATGGGAGTATCTGTCTTTGGAAAAATCAGGATTCTTTGATATAGTAGTCAGACCTGTTAACCTTAAAGAACCTCTCACTCTCTCTCTCTTTTTTTTTTTAAGATTTCATTTATTTATTTGAGAGAGAGACAGTGAGAGAGAGCATGAGAGAAGGTCAGAGGGAGAAGCAGCTGGGAGCCCAATGCAGGACTCAATCCCAGTACTCTGGGATCATGACCTGAGCCGAAGGCAGTTGCTTAACCCAGGCACCCAAGAACCTCTCTTTCCTTAGACAAGAGGAATTAAGAAATAAGTAAGTAGACAGGTAATGACTTGGAAGGTAAAAACTCCCCTTCAACTTGCTGGAATTTTTTGTCCTGCATCTTGATTGGGTCTGAAAACTTATCTGGCATGTAGTATAATAGTGACTCCACCACTGGGATGATATAGAACACAGAACTTCATCAGTTCCTGTTGACTACCTGCCACTTTCAAGGGATATCACCAATGACAGTATTAAAATTTGTCCTCCATGTTCTGGAATATATAGAGTGCAAAGCACTTACAGCCTTCCAGGTCTAGAGAATGGTGTATTATCCAAGATAGTAACAAGTACTCTCTTGGCAAGAAAGCTAAGTTGGAAATTAGGAACTGTTTGACCTGTTGAGACATTTTAACTCAATCTAAATAGGAATGTATATTGTGTTCTTCCTCATCCCTATCAGTGTCAAATCATTTTAAATAGGGCTTTATGGAATGAGTATTGGGGGATAGCTAGAAATCCTTGGCTGCCACTACCTAGTCTATCAGCTATTAGGGGTGTGACATCAGGAAAGCCATTGACTTCTTGCTCTAGGCCACACTTTCACCTGTCATGTGAGAGTGTCACACCAAATGGTCTTGAGGTCCCTTTCAGCCATCACATGTTTTGATCATCTAGTCTAATCCCACAGCTTCTTAGATGAGGAATGAAGGCATGCAGAGTCTCTTCTGAGATCACATAGCAAGTTTCGTGAAGCTGGTCTCCAGTTATCACAGTCATGTGCTTTGTCTGCCCCAATGAGCTGCATCATGCACTTAGACACCCAGGTTGAATTAAGTGAAGATACCCAGAACGATGGCTGGTTCTGTTTCTTCCCATAACAATATTGATTTTTGTCTGCTTATTTTGAGATTACTGGCTAAAACTTCTAAAACCCCTGGGTTATACCTGTTGCTTTACCTCCTTCAGTAATTCAGCTCAGATATCTGTGTAGCATAAAGTCCCTCAATGACCTCAAAATAAAAAAAATGTGTGTTTATAAGCACTTAAGCCACACACACACACACACACACACACATTCTTTACTGCTGAAAATGCTTGATAACAAAGGGAAAAGGAGTAGCTGACATGCAGATTCAAATTTGCTTAAATATTTGCCAAACAACAACTACAACAAAGAAAAGCAGAACAGAGGGCGTAGTGAGCTGCTTTTGTTGAAGTTCCCAGTATGGGGTGGAGGCTCACTTCCAAGTGTGGGAGGAATACTTATAGATAAGAAGTTGAGCCTGACTTTCTCTGGAGGGCTTCTTTTAACTGGGCAAAACCAGTGGCCTGCAAACTCTGTTAGCCTGTCATTAAATAAAAAAACAAGAGGTGTCAAGAGAAAGAAACTTATTGATTTCCTATTATGTACCAAGCATGCTAAGTAATTCATTTGACCACCCTGCAGGATAGATAGGTTTTATTTTAATTTTACAAATCAATAAAAGTACTCAGTAAAGTTATGTAGCTTGCCTAGGGTCACATAATAAATGAACAGGGATTTTCTTTGGCTCTAAAATCTGATTACACTAACGTCCAATAGCAGATGACAATATGTAGACCTTAGTAATTTCATTTTGGTTCCACTGACTTTGAGGAGGACACCTGATATCACACTGAGATGCCAACAGAAATAGACCAAAGTAAAAGATACCATAATGGAAAAAATTTCATTTATAGACAGAGGTTGTTAACAAGCATCTCAGAGATCCTTTGAAGTAATTAAAAACAAAAATATTAAAGGATTTTTTCAGATAATAGGTGTATAATCGAACCCACTTATCAACATCAATGATCAGCAGCAGGTATAATTAATCCTAAATCAAGTTTAATCAAATAGATTTCTATAATTTTGGTTTTTAGAAACCATGCTGTTTGGGTTGTTGGTTCTCAGTCATTTATCCTTTGGATACATGAGAGGATGACATTTACATTCAGTATCTTTTCTGTACATATGACAACTGTTCAAGTTATCTAATGCTGCAGCACAACAAACTTAGTACCTTAAAGCAACAACTATATTTTGCTCACAAATCTGCAATTTGGACAGGGCTCAGCACGGACATTCAGCATCAGCTGGGTTGACTTGGAGGCCAGGAGTTATAATCATCTGAAGCTCACTCCCTCACCGTCTGGAGGGCTGGGAAAGACTAAAACACATGCACTGTTCCAGCATCTCTGTTTCTTTGTGGTCTCTTCAGCATGACAGCTTCAGGGTAACCAGACTTCTTCCATGCCAGCTCAATCAGTGGTTCTCAAAGCATATGACCCAAGAAAGAGAATGTCAGGTGGGAACCTTATCTTTTATGACACACACTAGGAAATCTACACAACATCCTTACCCCAATAACCAAAGCAGTTACAAAGACCACTCAGTTTCAGTGGGAATGGAAATAGATTCCATCTCTTGATAAAGAAGTGGAAAGCTTCTGAAAGACCATGTGGGACTGGAGATACTGTATTGGCCGTTTTTGGAAAATAGTCTGTTACACAGATAAACTAGACTACAGGTTACATGCTGGTTCCCAAGCCACATGTATTTCTGGTCAATTATCTCTTACCCAAGGAAGCATATTGGCATGCAAATAAAATATTTCCCTATAATTAAACCCACCAAAAGTTTTAGAAAGTATATCATCTTTAAGTTTTTGGCACCCTACCTACCATTAGAAACATAATATACTAGTGGATTAGGCTAATGAAATAGATAATTGACTTTCCTTAAATTTTTCATCATTGTTAAGCCAGTATTTGTTAAATGTTCCTGAATGGTCGCATTTCTCCTTTTCTATTTTGGGTGCAGAGGTAAACAGCTAAATATTTATGTAAACAGCTTTGCATAGAAACCTTTCCATTTAAAAACTAAAAAATGAAAACAATTGCACTTAAAATTGAATGTTTCCTGAAGGAGTTTGTTCTAGCATTTTATAGCAGCTGCTGCCTCTTTTGGAGATGAAATGATAATTCAAGACACATTTTCAAAGTTGACAAAATTAGTATCTTCTCCCAAGCTCTTGTAAATTGTGGGAATCCAACGACATGACAGACAACAGACTTTTTGCATTAATTGGGCTATTTGTTCTAGACCTTTTTTAAAACTATAAAATAATTCATGTAAGGGAGAATATAAAATTTTGGGTACAGTTTAAAGAATTAAAAACTTAATACTCATGTGCTTATCATCCAAGTTAAAAAGTAAGCTATCACCTTCCCTACCCTGTAGAGATCAAACCTGACCTGACTTTTGTGTTAATTGTCACTTTTCTTTCTTTTGTTATATTACCCATCTATCCAGTCAAATCCTTCAGTTGTTTAGATCAGTGCTTTTCACTTCCATTAAAAATAATATTTCCTATAAGGGGTTGCACACTTTTTGTTAAATTTATTCCTGGGTACTTTTTATTTTTGTTTTAGTGATACTCTGATTATTGCTGAATATACACATGTAGTTGATTTCTTTTTTTTAAGATTTTATTTATTTATTTGATAGACAGAAATCACAAGTAGGTAGAGAGGCAGAGAGAGGAGGAAGCAGGCTGTCCGCAGAGCAGAGAGCCCGATGCGGGGCTCGATCCCACAACCCTGGGATCATGACCTGAGCCGAAGGCAGCGGCTTTAACCCACTGAGCCACCCAGGTGCCCCTGTAGTTGATTTCTATATACTGGTTTTGTAAAAATCAAATGTGCTAAATCTTACTAGTTAAAATTGTCTTTTGATTCTTTTGGGATTTCAACATAAACATATTATCTATAATGACAACAGTTTTGTAACTTCCCTTCTAATTTTTATATATTTTCTTTTTCTTATATTTTTGACCTGGTCAGGCCTGCCAGAGCAATGTTAAATAGATATGGTTAATAGCTGGTACCCTGGTCTTTCTGATTTTAAAAGAATTTTTTTTTTCATTATCAAGTATATAATGTTCATTGTAGGTTTTGTTTTTGGTTTTTATTTTGATAGATATCCCTTATCAGTCAAGTGTGGGTTTTTTTTTTTCCTATTCTTAGTTTGCTGAGTTTTTAAAATTGTGAATGAGTGTTGAATTCTATAAATATCCTTCTGTGGCTAATGATTTGGTCATATGATTTTTTCCCTTTACTTTGTTATTAGGATGAGTTACGTTAACTGTTTTCTAATAATAAATCAGGGTTGCATCCATTTGATAAATCCAATTATGTTTACAAGTAACTTGTTTAGAATTTTTCACCTATATGAAATTGACCTATAATGCTCATTTTTCATTCTATTTCTTTCTTAATTTGGAAAGAGTTATGTTGAAGAAGTAGGGGAGTTTTCCGTCTCTGGAAGACTGGAATAGAAAGACTGAAATTTCTGTTCCATGAATGTCTCATAGAACTTGGCTTAACCTTATAAAGAACCTGTCTGAGCCTGGTGATTTCTTTGTTGGAAGATTTATTCAAAAGTTATAGCACTATTCAAGTTTTCTACTTAAGTCATATTTGGTAAATTGAAGCTGTATTTTTCTAGATGTTTATCCTTTTCACAAGTTTTCAAATTTATTGGGCTAAAGTTGTTGAAAATATCTTCGTTTATTATTTGTAGCATTTATAGTTCTATTTTTCTTTTTCAGCCCTATGCATTCCTTCAGGGTTCCCCCCTTGATTAGCATACTAAAAGCTTTTCTGTTTCCTTAGTTTTTACCAAGACCCAATAATTTCTATTATGTATTTTTTTATCTTTTTCATTAATTACTTAATCTTATTTTCTTATTTACCCTCTTAAATTTGGAAGACTATCCCATTAATTTGGAACTTTTCATTTTTTCTGATAGAAACATACAAGGTTATAAACTTCCATTTTTATTTTGGCTCCATTCCTCAAATTTTGATATAACAGTTTATTTTTCAGTTTCCATTTTTTTTTTTAAGAGACAGAGAAAATCTTTTTTTTTTTTTTTTTTGACAGACAGAGATCACAAGTAGGCAGAGAGGCAGGCAGAGAGAGAGAGGAGGAAGCAGGCTCCCCTTCGAGCAGAGAGCCCGATGCAGGGCTCGGTCCCAGGTCACTGAGATCATGACCTGAGCCGAAGGCAGAGGCTTAACCCACTGAGCCACCCAGGTGCCCCAGAGACAGAAAATCTTAAGCAGGCTCTATGCCCAGCATGTTGACTTCACAACCTTGAAATCATGATCTGAACTGAAATCAAGAGTCAGACGCTTAACCAACTGAGCCACCGAGGTGCCCTCTCCAGTTTCCATTTTTATTTCTTCTTTGGCTGTGAGTTGTTTTAAAATATGTTTTTCTTTAAACTTCTTATATGAGAGTTTTCTAGTTATCTTTAAAAAATTTATTTTTAATACCAAATTATATTACAATAACAGAATCTTTTGAAATTTATTGACGCTATCATAGCTTAGTTTTCAGAATTGTATAATGTATCACTAGTTGTTGCATTTAATATTCTACATGTATCCTATATTGTTAAAAAGCTTATTAGTTAAGCTGTTTAAAACTTTGATCCTTACCAATATTTTATTTGCTGAAGCTGTCAATAACTAGGAGAATTGTATTTCAGTTTCTCCCTCTGGTGATGGATTTGTCCATATCTTTTCACTACCGTGTCAATCTTTACTTTGCAAATTTGGGGACAATATTAATAGGTACATGCAGATGTATAATTTTTTTGCGTGTGTCTTGTTCCATGTTTTAAGAATTTTTTTGGCATATCTTTTAAAAGCAGGCTGTAGCTAGATTTTTTGTTCAGTCTAAAAATATTTACCTTTAATTAAAAAGTGGGATCCATTAGCATTTTTGGCATTCATGATAAATTTATACTTCTTTCACTGTTTTACGTATTTTTATGAACGTGTTCTATTTCTTCTCTTGCCCTTTTTGCCATCTTTTGAACTGATAATTTTTTTGTATTCATTTTTTCCCCTACTTCTTTGGAGGTTGTATGCTTTATGTCTACTCCCTTGTTCTTGCTAGTTTAATGGGCATACTTTAAAAAGTTTCTATTTAGTATGTTACCACTCATGCTCCAAAACTCAAAGGCCTATCTCTCCTCAAGTTCTCTATTCCCCACCCCTACAGATTACACATTTTTCTAACAGTTTTAAATGTTTACTTAGTTTTACCTCTTTTTAAAATTTAATTTTACTTTCTTCCCTCATTCTGAAATGTGTCCTCTAGAATTTCTTGAGTGAATCTCTTTTTTTTTTTAAGATTTTATTTATTTCTTTATGAGAGACAGAGAGTGAGAATGAGAGGAAGAGGGAGAAGCAGGCTCCCTGCTGAGCAGGGACCATGATGTGGGACTCCATGGATCCCAGGATCCCAGGATCACGACCTGAGCTGAAGGCAGATGCTTAACTAACTGAATTACCCAGGCACCCCAGAGCTTTTTTTAAGTAGCAAATGCTATGATACAGAGATGAGTAAGATATACTTCCATAAAATATGTAATTCCAATGTAAACTAAGTACTAAAGTAGAGATCAGGACAAAGTGTTGAGAGCACATAGAGGGAAAGCTAAGTGTAGTGAGTGGAGAAAGGCATCTCAGGGAACAACAAGAATATGAAAAGCAAAGTCATAAGAAGGCTATGGTTGTGTTCATGGAACATTCATCAGCTCAGTGGGCTGGAACTTTAGGCGGGGGTTGGTGCCAGATGGAGCTAGAGAGGTTAGCCAGCTAGCTAGTGGGTTGTGAAGAGCCTTAAATGCCAAACTAAAGGCAACAGAAAATTGGGGGAGGTTTAAAGCAGTGGAGCATCATGATTAAATGCATTATTTAGGACTGATATGTGTGACTATATAGAGGACAATGAGTTGCAATGGTCACCTGAAAGGAGGCTGAATAACTATACCAAGGGAAGCAAAGATAATGAAAAGATGAAGTTTTAAAAGACGTTGACAGGTAACATCTTAATAACATATTTAAAGCAGAGAGGGTCAGAGGATGTATTCCAAAGACTCTGATTTAGAGGACTGGCAAGATTGAGGTGGTGTGCATGTTTGGAAGTGGGGGAAGTTGCCATTGGAAGAGAGAATGATTTTTAGTTGGTAATATAAACCATTTGATATGTTTTTAGAACAAATGATGGGTTGGTTGTTGAAGAATCAATAGCTAAGGTATTTGGGATGTCTCTAGGCTGAGAACTCAGCAACATTTTTTGATTATATCTTGTTCTGGTCATTACTGTTTTTCCTCCTTTTGCTTTCTGAGTTACAATATAGATTTGTGCTTCAAGAAGCAAAGAGCAAACCCTGCTGTTTGAAAAATTACTGTTCCTGTGCAGTGATTGCTCTTTGCTGGTGGGATCTCTTATTTGAAGTCTGTTTTAATTTTACTTCTGTTCACAGGCTGGCAGATGTAACCCAGAGTATCTAAGAGCATTTGGTAGAACGGGAGAAAAAGGAGAAAAGGAAGACAGAGGCAGAGCAAGGGAAGAGGGGAGGAAACAAAATTTCCATTTAAAGTATTGGCAAGGCTTATCCTTCCTACCTATTGTGTGAGTTGTTTTTTTTGCTTGTTTGTTTGTTTCACATATCATTCTTTTTTTCTTCCCCAGTTTTATTGAGTTATAGTTGGCATACATTATAGTTTGAGGCATACAACATCATCATTTGATTTATAAATATTGTGAAATGATTACAATAGGTTCAGCTAACATTCATCTTCTTATATAGATATAAAAGGGAGACAAACCAAAAGAGACTCTTAATGTCATAAAACAAACTGAGGGAGGTGGGGGGTGGGGAGAGGGGTTGGGAGAGGGTGATGGGGTTACATTATATGTTTAAATAAAAAAGCTAAAAAAAAAAAGAAAGGAAAAATAATTGTCCTTGTGCTCAGAACTCTTAGGATTTATTCTTCTAACAGCTTTCCTACATATCATAACAGCAGTTTTATCTGTAGTCATCAAGTTGTACATGACATCCCTGGTATCTATTTCTCTTATAACTGGAAGTTTGTACCTTTTGACCATCTTCCTCCAATCCTCCCTCTCCCCAGTCTCTGCCTCTGGTAACCACAAGTCTAATTTCTTTCTATAGGAGTGTTTTGGAGGAAGTTTTTTAGATTCCACATATAAGCGAAATCATACAGTTGTTTATCTTTCTCTATTTGACTTATTTCATTTAGAAAATGCCTTCAAGATCCATCCTTGTTGTTGCAAATGGTAGGATTTCCTCATTTCTTGTGATTAATAATATTCCATTGTATATATATACATTTGACCTTTGAACAACATGAGGGTGAGGGGTACCAGTCCTCTACATAGCTGAAAAATCCAATATAACTTCTGACTCTCCAAAAACTTTACTAACAGCCTACTGTTGTCTTGAAGCTTTACCAATAATATAGTCAATTAACACCTTTTTTGTGTTATATGTATTGTATACTATGTTCTTAAACTAGAGAAAAGAAAATGTCATTAAGAAAATCACATGAGTCAGTTTACAGTACTATATAGTAAAAAATCCATGATATGTGGACCCACACAATTCAAACCTGGTTTGTCAATGGTCATATATACCACAACTTCTTTATTCATTCATCCATCAGTGGGCACTTAGGTTTTTTCTGTGTCTAGGCTATTATAAATAATGCTGCTATGAACATAAGCATACGGATATCTCCTTTTTAATTAACATATAATGTCATTATTTGTTTCAGGGGTACAAGTCTGTGATTCATCAGTCTTACACAATTCATAGCACTCACCATAGCACATAGCCTCCTCCGTGTCCATCACACAACAACCCCATTTCTCCCACTTCCCTCCCCCGCAGCAACCCTCAGTTTGTTTACTTAGATTAATAGTGATTTCGTTTCCTTTGGATTTTTACTCAGAAGTGATACTGTTGGCTCAAATGGTAGTTCTACTTTTTATTTTTTTAAGATCCTCCATACTGTTTTCCATAGTGGCTGTACCATTGTACAGTTCCACCAACAGAGCCCAAGGGTACCCTTTTCTCCACATTCATGCCATCATTTGTTATTACTTGTCTTTTTAATGATGGTCATTTTAATGGGCATAAAGTGATATCTCATTTTAATTTGAATTTCCCTAATGACTGGCGATGTTGAATATCCATTCAGGTGTCTGTTGACCTTTTGTATATCTTCTACAGCAAAATAGCTATTCACGTCCTTTGCCTATTTTTTAATTGGGTTATTTGTATTTTTTGTTATTGGGTTTTATGACTCCTTTATATGTTTTACATGTTAACCCCTTATCAGATACATGATTTGCAAATATTTCTTCTCATTCTCTAAGTTGTCTTTTCACTTTGTTGATGGTTTCTTTTGCTCTGCAGAATCCTTTTAGTCTGATGCAATCCCACTTTTTATTTTCTTATTTTGTAGCCTGTGCTCTAGATGTCGTATCTAAAAATCATTACCTAGACCCATGTCAAGGAGCTTTGTTCCTATGTTTTCTTCTAGGAGTTTCATGGCTTCAGGTCTTACATTTAGGTATTTAATTCATTTTGAGTTAACTTTTGTGAGTGGTTAGGGGTACAGTTTCATTCTTTTACATGTGAATATCTGGTTATCTTAATACCATTTATTGGAAAGTGTCTTTTCCTTTGTTAAATATTAGATGACCACATATGCTTGGGTCTATTTCTGGGCTTTCAGTTCTGTTTCATTGGTCTGTCAGTTTTTATGCCAGTATCATACTATTTTGATGACTATAGTTTTAAGTATAGCTTGAAATCAGGAAATGTGAATACCTCTGCCTTTGTTTTTCTTTCTTAGGAATTTATTTGGCTATTTAGGGTCTTTTGTGGCTCCATATAAATTTTGGGATTTTTTCTACTTCTGTAAGAAAAAAATGCTTTTGGAATCTTGATGGGAATTGCATTGAATCTATAAATGGCTTCCGGTAGTATTGAAAATTTAACAACATTAATTCTTGTAATCCATGAACACAGATATCTTTCCATTTTATTTGTGTCTTTGATTTCTTTTATCATTGTCTTTAGTTTTCAGCATAGAGATCTTTCACCTCCTTAGCTGAATTTATTCCTAAGTATTTTGGTGGTTTTGATGGTATTGTAAATGAGATTGATTTATTTCTTTTTCAGAAATTTTGTTATTAGTGATTTTTGTATGTTAATTTTGCTTCCTGCAACTTTATGAATTCATTGATTAGATCTAACAGTTTTTTGGTTGAGTCTTTAGAATTTTTCATATATAAAATCATGTCCTCTTCAAATAGAGACAATTTTACTTCTTCCTTTCCAATTCTGATACCTTATATTTCTTTTCATTACCTGATAGCTCTAGCTAGAACTTCCAGTATTATGTTAAATAGTAGGATACTCATAATAGGAGTATTATGTTAAGTAGGAGTTGTGAGAGGGCATCTTTGTCTTATTCCTGATCTTAGAAGAAAAGCTTTCATTTTTTCACCATTGAGTCTGATGTCAGCTGTCTGCTTGTCATTTGTGGCCTTCATTATGTTGATACATACTCCTTCTATGCCTAATCTTTTAAGAGTTTTTATTATGAATGGATGTTGAATTTTATCAAATGGTTTTTCTGAAGCTATTGAGATGATTATATTCTTTTCTTTCCTTATGTTAATGTGATGTATCATGTTAATTGATTTGTGTATATTAGTGTTTTTTTGAGAATTTTTGCATCCATGTTCATCAGGGATATTGGCCTATAATTTTCTTTTCTAGCAGTGTCCTATTCAGGTTTTGGTGTCAGTTTAATGCTGGCCTCTTAAAATGAGTTTGGGAGTGTTCCTTTCTCTTTGATTTTTTGGAGGAGCTTGAGAATTACTGTTAGTTTTTTTTAAAAAATATTTTGCAGAATTCACCAGTTAAGCCATCTAGTCTTGTTTCTTCATTGGGAGATTTTGATTACTGATTTAATCTCCTTAATAGTAATTGGCCTAGTCATATTTTTTGTTTCCTTCTGATTTTGTCTCAGTAAGTTACATGTTTCTAAGAATTTTTTTTTTCCTTTGGGGTTGTCCAATTGTTGACATATAATTGTTCATAGTAGCCTCTTATGATCCTTTGAATTTCTTTGGTATCAGTTGTACTATCTCCTTTTTCATTTATAATATTGTGGATTTGGGTTCTTCTTTTATCCTTGGTTACTCTGGCTAAGCATTTGTCTGTTTTATTTATCTATTCAAAGAACCAACTCTTAGTTTGCTTAATCTTTTCGATTGTTTTCCTGTTCAGTATTCACTGATTTCTGCATTAGTCTTTATTATTTCCTCCCTCCTGCTAACTTTGGGCTCAGTTTTTTCTTTTTCTAGTTCCTTAAGATATAGAGGTAGGCTGTTTATTTGGGATTTTTCTTTTTAATGTAGGCATTTGTTCTTAAGAACTTCACTCTTCGAACTGCTCTTGCTGCATCCCGTAAGTTCTGGTATGTTTTTTCATTTTCATCTGTCTCAAGAAATTGCAAATAGAAACAGTTTTACTCCTTTCCCCTCTTCTGTTTACCCTTTAGTTTCTTCTTTGATCCATTGCTTATTCAGGAGATTGTTGTTTAATTTTGATGTGTTCATGATTTTCTAGTTTTCCTCTTGTTGCTAATTTCTGTTTTCATGCCACTATAGTCAGAAAAGATACTTGGTATGAAATACAGTCTTCTTGAATTGCTAAGACTTGTTTTGTGGCCTACCATGTAATCAGTTCTAGAAAATGTTACATATGCACTTGAGAAGAATATGTGTTCTGTGTTGGATAAATGGATAGAATGTTCTATGTGTGTCTGTTAGTTTCATTTGGTCCATAGTGTTGTTCAAATCTTCTCTTTCCTTATTAATTCTCTGTCAGGATGATCTATTTATTGGTGAGAATAGAGTGTTAAAGTCCTCAACTATCTCACTGTAAACTCTATAGTTTATTACTCTTTTTAGCTCTGTTAGTTCTGCTTTAAGAATGTAGGTGCTCTGATGTTGGGTGCCTAAATATTTACAGTTGTTATATCTTCATATATTGAGCCCTCTATTATTATATGAACTTTTTTATCTCTTTTTTTTTTACTTTATTTTTTTAAAAGATTATTTGACAGAGAAATAGCACAAATAGGCAGAGTGGCAGGCAGAGGGTGAGGGAGAAGCAGTCTCTCTGCTGAGTCAGGAGCCCGATGTGGGACTCAATCAGGACCTTGGGATCATGACCTGAACCAAAGGCAGCCACTTAACTGACTGAGCCACCCAAGCCCCCCCCCCCCTTTTTTTTTTTTTTTTTTTTACTTTAAAGTCTATCTTGTCTAACTACTTCTGCTTTTTTTTTTTTTTTAAGATTTTATTTATTTATTAGAGAGAGAGAGAGAGAGGGAGCACAGGCAAACAGAGAGGCAGGCAGAGGCAGAGGGAGGAGCAGGCTCCCCACCGAGCAAGGAGCCTGATGTGGGACTCGATCCCAGGACGCTGGATCCTGACCTGAGCTGAAGGCAGCCGCTAAACCAACTGAGCCACCCAGGCGTCCCACTACTTCTGCTTTAAAAAAAAAATTTGGTGCCATTTTCTTGAAATGTCATTTTCCATTCCTTCAGTTTCAGTCTATGCATATCTTTAAAGAGCTAAAATGAGTTTCTGGTAGGCACATATTTTTGAAAACTTTTTAAAAATTTTTTGAAGATTTTATTTATTTGAGAGAGAAAGAGCATGAATGGGGAGGAGAAAGAATCTCAAGCAGACTCCACGCTGAGCATGGAGCCTGATCCAGGGCTTGATCTCAGGACCCTGACATCATGACCTGAGCCAAAATCAAGAGTTGGATGCTTAACCGACTAAGCCACCCAGGTGCCCCATATTGTTGGACTTTTAAAAATCAATTCAGCCATTCTGTTTTTTGATTGAATAATTTAATCCATTTACATTTAAAGTAATAGGCTAGGACTTACTATTGCCATTTTGTTAATGTTTTCTGGTTGTTCTATAAATCCATTATTGCTTGTTTCTCATCCTGCTGTCTTTTTTCTGTGTTTTGATGTATTTTTATATACATATGGTTTGACTTCTTCATCATTTTCCTTTGTATAATTACTCCAAGATTTTCCCTTGTGGTTACCATGAGGCTTACATAAAATATCTTAAGCTTATAACACCCTATTTTAAAGTTATAACAATTTAACTTAAATAGAATTCATACATTTTACACTTTTACTTCTTCCCCCCATCGAATCTTGTGTTATTGCTGTTAAAATTTAACATGGTTTTTATATTGCTTAATACAGACTGTTGTACTTATGGTCATTATTTGCTACATTTGTGGGCTTGTTTTTGTTGTTGTTGTTGTTTTTGCTATGTTCATTTTTTTTTAGACTTTCAAATTAGACTTGTGAGTTATGCACTGCTGTTACCATTTTACATAATAGAACTATGGCTATATATTAATCATTACCAATGAAATTTACCCTACCCTTTTGTGTTTTTGTGAGGTTAATTAATATTCTTTTACTTCTGTTCAAAGAACTTTCTTTAGCATTTATTTTAAGGCAGTCTAATGGTTATGAACTTCCTCAGCTTTTGTTTGTTTAGGAAAGTCTTTATCCCTCCTTTGTTTCTGAAGAACATCTTAGTTGACAGATTTTGGTTTTGTTTTTGTTTAATATTGTGAATATGTCATCCTGTTCTCTTCTGGCCTGAAAAGTTTCTGTTGAGAAATTGCCAATAATCTTATGGTAGATTCCCTTGTATGTATCTTATCTTTTTTCTCCTGCTGCTTTTATTTATTTATGTATTTTTGAAGATTTTATTTATTTGACAGAGACACAGCAAGAGAGGGAACACAAGAGGGGGGAGTAGGAGAGGAAGAAGCAGGCTTCCTGCAGAGCAGGGAGCCCAATTCGAGGCTCAATCCCAGGACTCTGGGATCATAACCTGGGCCAAAGACAGATGCGTAATGACTGAGCCATTCAGGGACCCCCTCCTGTTTTTAAAATTATTTCTTTGTCTTTGACTTTTGACAATTGACAGTTGAACCGATTAAGGTTCAATCTATTTGAGGTTCTTTGGGCCATGTGAATCTAGATTTCCATTTCTCTCCCCAGATTTGGGAAGTTTTCAGATATTATTCCTTTAAATTTACTTTCTCTCCCTTTCTCTTATTCTTCTGGAATTCCCATAATGCATATATTGAATATTGTTTCTTTGTATTATGTCCTAAATTCTTGTAGGCTTTCCTCACTTATTTTTTCCTTTTTGTTTCTGTGACTGGGCAATTTCCTATGTCCTGTCCTCCACGCCACTAATTTTTTCTTCTACACAGTTGAGTATACTTCTGAAACGATTTAATTCTGCAGTTCAGTTATTGTATTTTTCAACTTTACAATTCGTGTTTGTGTTTGGTGGGGGTTTGTTTTGTTGATGGTTTCTGTATACTTGTCAAACTTCTCATTTTGTGTTCATGCATTGTTTTTCTAATTTTGTTTAATTTTTCTAATTTTAATTTTCTCTCTTTTCTTCCTGTTTGCTGAACTTTCTTGAGAGGATTATTCTAAAATACCTGACTCTTCATAGATTTCCCAGTTCTTTAGGATCAGTTATTGGAGCTTTATTGGTTTCCTTTGGTGATGTTATATTTAGCTGATCCTTGATTTTTTACATTGGTATCTGTACATTCAAGTAATGGGTTTTCTTTTCCAAACTTTCCAGGTTTACTTTGGCAAAGATAGTTCTTTACCGGTCTGCTTAGTTTGGGTTTCTGATTATGTCTGCTGGTAATGTCTTTGGGCAGATGGGACCTGCTATTATGCTCTGTTTTGGACAGAAGCAACTGTTTGAACTCTGAGGACAGGGATGGGGTTTGTGCCACTGTCTGAGAACAGTTGGATAGAACTGTTTGCTTGCTTCCCCACCCACATGAGGCTGTAGGATGGGCTCTGTGGTTCCTTGAATCTCTGGTCAGGCTTACTAGATGGTCAGGATTGAGTACTGTATTCAGTAGTAGCTGGAGCTGTAAATTAACTTCCCCAGCCTGACAGAGTAGCAAGCAGGCTCAGGGTGTGTATAGTTCACTCATTGTTTAGGGGCCCAAATTAGGCTGAATGTGTACTGAATTCCTTGAGTCAAGTGAGGTCATTGGTTTTGATCTTGCATATGGGGGGAACCATGAGCTATGCCGTCTTTTCTAATGCCACTGTACATAGGATTATTGAATTGGGCTACACAGCTTCCTGTCTGCTCTGGTTATATTCCCTGGTTGGACAGGCTGAAGGCTGTAATCAGCTATAAACAAGGATATAAATTAAACTCCCTGCTCAGACACAGCAAGAGAAGCAGGTCTAAAACTAATGAAGCTCTTTGTTTGCTATCTTAAGCTGACCTGCACACAAGTTCCTTGACTGAACAGGGCCACTGGCTTTGTTCTGCAAACTATTTACTCTATCTTGCATGGGCAGAAGGGATAAGGGGCTGTTTCAGGCTATTCTCAATTTCCCAAAGAGGCTTTCCAGTTGCCAGGAGCTACCCCCAGCTTAGACTATGAATTAATCCCCCTGCCTTTGCTTAGCATGGGAAGCCTGAATGCCCCATACTGATTTTGCTCTGGAAGTGATCAGCTCTGCCCACTAACCTCTCAGCTTGAGTGCCACTGGGCCACATAGCTTCTAATAGTTGTCACTAGCCCTTCTGATCAGGTGAGGTGGAAGGTGCCCCCCACAGAGGGTAAGAGCTTTGACTTAGTACCTTGCCTGAGTGTGGGCGAACTCAGCTCTAGGGCCTGCAAAACTCTTTATCTGAAGATCCAAATCTCAGAGTGAGATCTGTGCCCTGCCAAGTTCTCTGATCAGAGGGCACCCCATATTTGATTCTACAAATGAGCAAAGCTAATGGTTGGGATTACCACTTGGGCACTGCAGGTAATGAACTTTGTCTGCCAAGATCTGTGTATTGATTTTTGCAAGCTACTTGCCCATTTGGTCTGTCACAGTCAGATTCCCAGTGTCTGTATGCTGCAGACTCCCCTGTAGTCCTCATCATGAGAGATCAGGGTATGGGCTCTCACAAGCAACCCACAATACTTGGGTTCTCTTTTCCTACTGGAGGAACTGGTGGCTCAAAGGAGACCTTTCCTGGTGGTGCTGTACTGTCCTGGAGGAGGGGCAATGTGGTCAACATGTAACCACTTCTCTTCTAATGTAGTGCCTTTTGGTCTCTGTGTGCTTTAGCCTCACCTCTGTGTTCTCTCAGTGGTATCTTTTTCTTAAATAGATACTAGTTCTTTCTGTGAGGGAAAGTATAGTTAGGAACAACTTACATTGCCATCCTGGTGATGTCACTCTCCAACCTACTTTCTTAGCTAACAAGGTTAGCTTCTCCCCCTGGAGATTACTGCCTGGCCTATGAGCCCAAAGGAGGACCGTCTTTTTTGATGCAAGAGTCATCACAGTGACTTGGTGACTTACTGGTCACTCACATGTAATAATTGCAATGAGCATGGCTAAGAATTGAGAGGAACTTTTCTCTGCCAGGATGTGATGTAGCCTTGATAGCAGATGTGTCACCCTGAAACCCAAGCAGCTACTCAGCTTCTACCTGGTGCCATCATATAGCACCCTGGGGTCAGGCACGCATGCAGAATGTCCCATCACATCCAGGCACTTCTTGACAGAGGGAGAAGCTGGCCAGGGAATGTGGGAGAAAAAAAATCATATACTATAAAATATTTTCTTTAGGGAGCAGTAGTCTATCTGGCAGCATCATGATGTGAAACAATTATTTTTTATGTTGGTGGTAGTGATTGACCAATGGGATCCTACTACATGGATCAGCTGCTGTTAAAATATGTGATCTTTTAGAAGTAACTCAGGAGGAAAAGTGTCAAGTAAAAGTTGATCATTTCATCCTGGTCAAAACAAAGTAGAATTTGATTTGTTAAATTACAGAATGAGTCTATAACTTTTATTTTGTCAGAAATTATGATTATAACAAGATATATCCCTACATCTGCATAGAGACAGGTTTGTCACTATCAGCACCTGCCTCTGGATGGCATTGGTAAAGCAGAAAGTGAGGAGCAGCTGGTGACACATGTGAGCACATATGAATAGTATAAAGCATTCTACCTAAATTATCTTGGGACACCTGGGTGACTCAGTGGGTTAAGCCTCTGCCTTTGGCTTAGGTCATGGTCCCAGGGTCCTAGGATTGAGCCCCGCATCAGGTTCTCTGCTCTGCAGGGAGCCTTCTCCCCCGCTCCCCACTGCCTGCCTCTCTGCCTGCTTGTGATCTCTCTCCCTGTCAAATAAATAAATAAAATCTTCCCAAAAAAGTTAAATTATCTCATTTAGTTGTGCAGTTAAGGAAGCTCAGAGAGTAAAGAAACTATTCAAGGTCACTGAGCAGGTACATGGTGACCACAGTTCAAATCCATGTATAACTGGTCACAAAATGTATACCACATTGCCTCTAGGCATGTTTGTTTGTTTGTTTGTTTATATTTTGAGAGAATAGGTGTGGTTTCTGAGATCAGTAAGTCTCAGCCAAGTGTTTTCCCTTGATAGAGACACCATCTTTTTATGCCTTCCCCACATTCCAACCTTCTATCCCTCAACACTGTCTCCAGGTTATAAACACACACACACACACACATATCCCAGAAAAAAACTGAAAAAGGGGTTTAGTCCACAATGCAACAGCCAGCCAACCCTACTGCATTATTTGCTTTGTATTCTTTCTCAAAGACCTGTTACGTTATTTGTCAGTGAGGTTTTTATACTTTTAAAATTTCTGACCTTATCACAAGGCCAGATTATATAAGGTTCTGGACAGCAAAGATATCAGCTGTAGAAATGTAGGAATTTGTTCCTTATTTTTCCTAGCAATTTAAAATTGACTAAATGCCAAGAATGAGCCAAATGTCAAGCCATCACGAAAAACAGGAATATATAAAGGTTGTCTTGGGAGCAGGTTTCCTTGGTACTAACCTGAAGTAGCTTCCTGCATTACACCAAGCTTGGGGAAAAGATCCCTTGAATTCACATGGAATGTTTTGTTGTTTCCAAGAGAACTATAATCACTTGCTTGAACAAACAAAATTTTACAATAAGAGAACTTGAGGTCATGTATGGATAGCCTTTTACTATGGAAATCTGTGTTGTAAAGATGTAAATGTTAATACCTAGTAATACTTAGTAAATACTTAGTTAATACTTAGTGGTAATTGGAATTGGAGTGTATATCTGTCATGGTCATATTCTCTGGGACTATAGGTACCCACACAGAAGACTAGGTTATTTTTAGCATAGATTGTCACCCACAAAGCACATAAAATGAAGAACTAGAACCAGGAATTGGGAGTTATGAAAAAGTAGAACAATAGGTAAGAAGATCAGTTAAGACCAGTGACCATAACATAGGTCATCATTCATGGGACAGGTGTGATCCATTCTCCAGTATAGAGTTCATCATCTGTTAAAGAACCCACAACGAGTGATTTCCTGAAGAAACCTCTATTATTATTTCTTCCTTCAAAAGAATTCTGAGGAGAAAACAGTAAAAGGGAAGAGAGACTAAATGTAAGACCAAGATTAGGGAAGATCTTTATGTTTGGTACAGATAGTCCAAATCAGGTTTTTCTTAGTTTTGTGCCACCTTTTTGTAAATAAATGAATTCAGGCAAAGCCCTAGGAACCATTGTAGTAACCTCTGTTGATTTTCTACTAACTTTTTAGAAACTCATGCTCTTAAACTGCTTAGAGGTTTTAGATTTCCCATCTTTGTAATACAGGAGGCAATGTAGATGATCTGTAATGTTGTATGATTTGTGATCATAGCAGGTAGGTTTAAATGAGTTTAGTTATCATTTAATGTGCTAGACACATAGTGACTAGGAGAAATCACCAAGGATAAGCAGCAAGTAGCTCATTAGAGCTCTGTCTGGTCTCTACTGAGCATGCACAGCCTTCCAGATCACCAAGAGATATTGGAGAACCTTAGCTAGACTCTCTCTGGTCTTTTCCTTCCTTGGATCTCCCTATTAAATTTCGGTCTGGTCTGCCATTTTGGTTCTTTCCCAACCAATATCAAGACCTCAGGCTACCCCTAATGTTACCCTTTCCTGATTGTTTGCCACTGAGATTACTATTGTTTCCAATAATACCCAGGCAGGAATTTTCCCATGCTCTGCTCCAAATAGGCCTCTGCAGTGGAGTAGCAGAACTGCCAGTTCCCACAGAGTTCTCCATCTGTTGAGGCTGAGGGAAAATTTCCAGGTAATGGAGCAGAGGTAAGAGGGGCAAGGGATTGGAGCAGTTCCTGGTTAAAATGTAACAGACTCACTGTTCTTACAGTGATTTCACTAGGTTTTCTTGAGTAAATCCTCAATTTGTTGTATGCCTTCAATCAGTTTCCAGATTGTTTAAATGATTGGGGGTTTTTGTTGTTTTTTTTTTAATTGAAATTTGATTGACATGTAACATTGTATTAGTTTCAAGTGTAGAACATGATGATTTGACATATGTATATATTGTGAAATGACTCTCACAGATTTAATATCCATAATGATTCACAGTTATAATTTTTTTCCTTATAATGAGAACTTTTAAGATTTACTCTCTTAGCTGCTTTCAAATATATAGTACAGTATTTTTAACTATAGTCACCATGCTGTGTTACATCCGCATGACTTACTATCTTATAACTGGAAGTGTGTACCTTTCACCACCTTGACTCATTTCACCTGTCCCCCCACTCCCTCCTACTCCCACTTCTGGTAACCATAAATCTATTCTCAGTATCTTTGTTTTGTTTTCGTTTAAGACTTCACATATGTGAGGTCACACAGTATTTGTCTTTCTCTGATGTATTTCACTTAGCAAAATGCTCTTGAGGTCCATCCATGTTGTTGCAAATGGCAAGCTTTCCTTTTTTTGTGGCTCAATAATATTCTGTTATATATACGCACTATATCTTTATTTATTCTTCTATTGCTGAACACTTAGGTTTTTTTTAGTATGACTTATTTATTTACTTCACTTTTTTTTTAAAGTAATCTCTACACCCAAGAGAGGCCTCAAGCTTATGACCCCAAGATTAGGAGTCACATGCTCTACTGACTGAGTCAGCTAGGCATCCCCATCAGCTAGTATAAATAGTGCTGCAATGAGCATGGGGGTGCATATATTTTTTTCAGGTTAGTTTTTAATTTTCTTGAGATAAATACTCTGAAGTGGAATTGCTGGGTTATATGGTAGTTCTTTTTTTTTTTTTCCAGTTTTTTGAACAATCTCTGTACTTTCCATAATGGCAGTGCAACTTTACATTTCCACCAACAGTGCACAAAGTTTCCTTTTTCTCCACATCTTCTTCAACACATATTTTTTGTCTTTTGCTAATAGCCTTTCTAACAGATGTGAGATAATAGCTCATTGTCGTTTTGATTTGCATTTCCCTGATGATTAGTGATGTTGAGCATCTTCCCATGTACCTTCCCATGTACCTGTTGGCCATTTATATATCATTTTTAGAAAAATGTCTCTTCAGATCCTCTGCCCATTTAATTGGATTTTTTTGCTCTTGTACTATAGGAATTCTTTATATATTTTAGATATTAACCCCTTATCAGTTATATGGTTTGCAAATATTTTCTCCCAATTTATAAGTCATCTTTTCATTTTGTTGATGGCGTCCTTTACTGTGCAGAAGTTTTTTTTGTTAGATATAGCCTCACTTTTTTTCTGAAGATTTATTTATTTATTTTAGAAAGAGCACAAGTATAAGAGGAAGAGAGAATCTCAAGCAGATTCCATTCTGAGTGCAGAGCCTGAGATGGGGCTCAATATCACAACCCTGAGATCAGGACCTGTGGTGACACCAAAAGTTGAATGCTTAACCGACTATGCCACCCAGGTGCCCCATCCCACTTGTTTGTTTGTTTTTTTTAAGATTTTATTTATTTATTTGACAGATCACAAGTAGGCAGAGAGGTAGACGGAGAGAGAGGGGGAAGCAGGCTCCCCGCTGAGCAGAGGGCCTGATGTGGGGCTCTATCCCAGGACCCTGAGATCATGACCTGAGCTGAAGGCAGAGGCTTTAACACACTGAGCCACTGAGGCACCCCATTTTTTTTAAATGCTTCTATTGCCTTTGTTTTTAGTGTCAAATCCTCCCTACCCGCCCCCCCCAGCAAAAAAGAAAAAAACATAAAAACAATTTCCAAGATGAATGTCTATGGAGCTTTACTCTCTATATTATCTTCTAGAAGTTTTGTTATTTCAGATCTTACATTTAATTCTCTAATCCACTTTGCATTTTGAGTTGATTTTTATATATGGTGCAAGATGGTGGGCCATTTTCATTCTTTTGCATGTGGCTGTCCAGTTTTCCCAGTACCACTGATTAAAGAGACTGTCCTTTCTCCATTGTATATTCTTGGCTCCTTTGTGATGAATTAATTGACCATATAGGCATGGGTTTTTTGGGCAGGATTGGGGGCTATCTTTTCTATTCCATTGTTCCATGTGTGAGTGGGGTGTGTGTGTGTGTGTGTGTGTGTGTGTGCCAATACCATACTGTTCTGATTATTATAAGTTTATACTATAGTTTGAAGTCAGACATGTGATGCCTCCAGCTTTGTTCTTCTTTCTCAAGATTGCTTTGGGGTTTTTTTGTGCTTCCATACAAATTCTAGTATGTGTATTCTATTTCCATGACAAATCCCATTAGAATTTTGATAGGGATTACATTGAATCTATACATTGCTTTAAGTAGTATGGACATTTTAACAGTATTAGTTGTTCTAGTCCATGAGCTTGAACTACTTTTCCATTTATTTGTGTTTTCAGTGTTTTATAGTTTTCAGTGTACACATCTTTTACCTCCTTGGTTAAATTTATTCCCAGGTATTTTCTTCTTTTTGATGCACTGTAAATAGGACTGTTTTCTAATTTCAATTTTTGAATGTTTTTTTATTGGGAGATTTCTGGCTAGTGATTCAATTTCCTTATTAAGAATTAGTCTGTTTGTATTTTCTACTACTTTATGATTCAGTATTGGTACATTGTATGTTTCTAGGAATTTATCCATTTTTTCTAAGTTGTCTAATTTGTTTATAATTGCTTATAATAGTCTCTTATCCTTTGTATTTCTCTAGTATCCATTGTAACATGTCCACTTTCATTTCTGATTTTATTTATTTGAGTCCTCTTTTTATCTTGGTGAGTCTAGCTAAAGAATTGCCTAATTTGTTGATGTTTTAAAAAACAACTCTTAATTTCATTGATCTTTTCTACTTTTTTTAGTCAATTTTTCATTTATTTACACTCTGATCTTTATTTCAATGAATTTCATTGTTTTCAACAAATTTTCCAGGTTTGTTACTGCTTTTTGGGAAAAAGATTTGCTGAGTTCCTTACTCAGCTAGTCCCAGAAATCCTGTCTCTTCATGTATTTATAAAATATTCTTCAATAT
>RCUC01128450.1:0-16776 GCA_003697995.1 Taxidea taxus jeffersonii | reverse complement strand
GTCTCTCCTCTGTCCTTCTGCCTGAAAAGTCCCCTCACCACTTGCCGCTTGGTCAGCTCGTGTGTCTCCTCTGAGGCCCAATTCAAGTTCTGTAGGGTCTGAAGTGGACACAGTATGGGAGGGGAGAATGCAAATTGAAAGAGAGAATTAGGTGACTGAAAGTTCACTTAGAATGAGGAAAACAAGTATCCTAAAATGTAGATCTGCAACATCTTACAAATACCACAAATATTACAATTTTTACGAATATCACAGATTTTGTAATAGTCTTCCCTACGTACCTCTATAGTACTTTTCCTCCCTCTATTTTCTGTCTGTGTACTCTTTGGCCACTTCTTCATAAGGCATGTCAAGACCTTCTGTTTTTGATACAGAGACTAGAAGGATCCATCCTCTTCCCTGCAACACAGTTGAACGGCAATTTGGTGTATCGTGTACATTGTCTGAACACATTTCGCTCGGCTTCACAGCTCACTATTGGAAATGTTATGTAAAATTTTAAGATTGCTGTCAAATCTAGGGAAACCTCTCTCAAATGTTTTCATAATCAAATCCTCTGCTTATAATGTGACAGACATGTCTGATAACCTAAGGAACATTCCACAGACTGGCTGCTGGCTCCATATGTCTAAATCACATTTCTCTACCATTCCACACAGAGTTCTGGTGCCAGGAGTGAGGAGACATGTTTAAATTGTGATACAACCTCAGATCGTGAAGCTTGTCTGGTGAGTCACAGCACGGAATGACAAAAGTATTTCTGGAGGCCCTCCCGGCATGAGGAGGGCTAACAGCAGCTTAACTATAAACCACATAAAAATATCTCACTAAACCCAAACAAAAAGTATCCCAAACTCAACCTTCCCTTAGCCAGTTATAAAAACTCCCTTGGCCACTTCCACACCACGTAATACAAAAAGAAATATGACAGGGAGAATATCAGTGTAGAAGAGAAGAGTAATTTTGGCTGGTTCCTCTAAGATAGATTATTTTGGGGACACCTGGTAGCTCAGTTGGTTGAACAACCGACTCTCGATTTCCACCCAGGGTCATGAGATCGAGCCCTGAGTCAGGCTCTGTGCTCAGCAGAGTCTACTTGTCTCTCTCCCTCTGCTCTTCCCCCTGCTCATGTGCCGCACTCTCTCTCTCTCTCTCTCTCTCTCTCTCTCAAATAAATAAATAAATAAAATCTTTAAAATTGATTACTTCGGTGAATTTTATAAAAACATACAACTATCTGAATACATTGGTAGAGGCTCCAAAGGGACCCATGCAAATGTTCACACTTTCAAGCTTCGGCTCCTCTAGCTTCAAGATAAGTATGTTTCTGGTTCCTTCCCTGGTGCTGTGCAACACTTCTGTTGTGGTTCAATCCTTTTATAATTATAATCAGTCACTGCTTTCTCACCGAGTTGTGATGCCCGCAGGAACCGTATCTGTTCATATTGGGATCTCCAGTGTCTACAATGCCCGGAGCATCATAATTAATCAGTAAAAAGTGGTTGAATGAACAAGTGAATGAATGGATGAGTACATTCCTAACTGAAGGATAAGGAGAGTTGGTAAAGGTGTGGGGCCAGAGAAGCCCCTTCTGACCACCAGGGGGTGCTGTTGGGTGCCGTTGGGCAGTAAGTAGGTTGGGTGGGGGAGAGGTGGGTAGGAACACAGTATGTAATTGGCAGTTTTTTTGAATGATGCTTGAAAAAAGTTTTTGTAGCTCAGAAGATACAAAAAAAAAAAAAAAGGCAAGATGGGCCTTGTACAGTCAAGCAAAGTGAGTCAAGAAATAGAAATTGAAAAAGAAAAGCCATCTCTGCTCTGGAGAATCACCGAATTGGCAAACCACCTCCATTTCCAACTTTGCTATGACCTGAGCCTTTGATGACAGCTAACATTGGGAGTATTCTGGAAGCACCACGCCCAGGTCTGCTCCTTATATTTATAGAGCTTTTAGCACAAAGGCATTTTCATCAAAGCACTTTAAGAGCTGGGCACACCCTGTCACACACAGGAGCCCCATGAAAGGAATTGCAACTTCACAGTGGCCCGGAGGCCTGAGCTGGCAAGCAGGAATGCTTTGGAATCCACTCCCTGGCCACAGGCGAGCTGCCCAGTTTGAAACTGGTGGGAAGAACGATGTCAGGTGGGGCCCGACAAATCCCTGCTGAGGGGCCCTGACCTGCATTTCTGGAAGGAGACCCAGACTTGATGTGCATGGACCGTGAGTGCCAGGCACGTTAGCAGACTCTTTGCGTACTATATCTCATTTAATTCCAACATTATCCCCATTGTACAAATGAAGAAACTGAGGCCAAGAGAGCCAATATAACTGGCCTCCAGGCAATGATTCAATTCAAGTTTAAATCTGACTTTCTCAACAGCCCTGTACTTTGTTTGAGGTCGTCCTAAGATATGATCTAAATTTTTGAAAAGAGAAGCAAAATTTAAGGTCCAAGCGGCCCACCATGTTTCTGGGTCAACTTATATTACTTGATTTTGAGAACATGACAGCCTTGCATATAATCCAAACAGGCCCAGAAGAAGAGGACCATCAAAGCCCACATTTTACTCAACACCTCTGAAGTCCCCATGAATCCTGTTCAGGTTGTGGAGAATGATACATGTCATCTTTTGTCATGGCACCCACAGCAGAAGGGCTATGGTTGCCTCAGCTATCTTCAGGGCACAATATGGTACAGTTGGTTACAGTCAACTATACATTGCTATACATTCGATCCTCAGAACTGACTCCTCATATGACTCGAAGTTTCTTACCTTTGACTGATATCCCATCTTCCCCCGCGCCCCAGCCTCTGAACCACCATCCTGTTCTGTTTCTATGAGTTCAGTGTTTTTAGATTCCACATGTAAATGAGATCATGCAGCATTTGTCATTCTCTGTGTGACTTAACCTAACGTCCTCAAGGTCCATCCACGCTGTCGCAAATAGCAGGCTTTCCCTTTTTTTCAGGGCTGAATACATACATGGACATTATTTGATTTTTAACCATGGCTATATTTGACAACCACCTTGCAAAATTCTGGACAATTTAAGAATGGGCTCTGATGAGTTAAGAGGTTGGCTCTGGCTCTCCACTGAGGCCATCCAAATAATCCAGGGTAAATACTAGATTTACCCTGGATTATTTGGACCTCGGAATGTTAGTTGGCGGGGGGGGGGGGCCACAGGGGTTGGATTTGGGAAATATTATGGAGGTAGAGCTGAGAGAATTTGCTAGGAGACAGCATACGGGACAGGAGGGAAAGAGAGAAACCAAAGGTGCGTCGTCGGGTTTTATTTATCTTGCTTCCTGCCTCCCCACAAAGCCGAGGGTGGTGAACCATGAAACTTTTCTGTCCTTCATCTATGCCATAGCCGCCTCCTTTCCAACTTCAGCCCCAGCTCTTCATGCTGGGAGAATTCTGAGGTCTAAGGTTTTCAGTCCTTCTCTTTCATATAAAGGAGAGAACTTAACAAAATTCCTGCTTTTCCCTAAGCCAGACATCTAAAACCATAATTTTCTTTGTGCAAAATAGTATCCCTATTTTATCTAAATATACAGAGAGGGTGGGGAAAGGCAGGGAGAGAGAAAGAGGGAGAAAAAAAGAAAGAGGAGGGAAAGGGGGGAGGGGAGAAGCGGTGGGGGAGGGGAAGGTGGCCCAGGAGGATGGTGGGCGTGAATGTGTTCCAAGCCCTGGGTGGGCCCTTTCATGTCATCTATATTCTCACACATAATTTAAATCTTTTACCATAAAAATATGTTAATATTTTAATTATAAAATCTAAAGAAAAAAGGAGGAAAGCCATAAATTTAAAATACATTGATTAAATTCAGCTTAAAAAGAGAGACAGAAAGGTCTCTGGAGAGCAAGAGGATCTGTCAGGGACAAGTGGGTCAACAGGGGTCACTGAGCCACATGGTGCAGGATGCGGAGCCCAAAGACCAGCCTTCCACTCCAGAAATCTATCAGGCTGCAGGAACCTGGAGAAATCCTGCAGCCCTCTGTGCTTCAGAGGAGAGACGGCTCATATGTATATCACGCCTCCCCCGCCATATTGTGACAGGGACCAGATGAGGGGACAAAAATCAAACATGTGGCAGTCTCTGGAAAAGGACTATGCACTTGGCAAACGTGAACCCTTTGCTGGTAAATTGCTTGGGCGGCTACCACAATGTCACCTCTTTCATTTCTTTCTTTCTTTTTTTAAAGACTTTATCTATTTATTTATTTGTCAGAAAGAGAGAGAGCACGCCCAAGCAGGCAGAGTGGCAGGCAGGCAGAGGCAGAGAGAGCAGCAGGCTCCCTACAGAGCAAGGAGCCCGATGCGGGACTCAATCCCAGGACCCTGGGATCATGACCTGAGCCGAAGGCAGTGGCTTAACTGACTGAACCACCCAGGCGTCCCTATTTCTTTCTTTTTAAGGAAAATATCAATAATACTCTTCACATAAAAGGGGTAGGGTCAGATGGGTGTAGGACGGGCCTGAACTATCGGAAGGCGTCCACTGTCTTCATGGAAGTGTATGGCCGGTGTGATCCTTCGTCATTCTGACTCAGCTGCATCTTCGGTACCTCCAGCCTGCCTTGAGAATAACGAGGGGGCCTTGCCCATGATGGAAAGGGGAAAGAGAAGCCGAACTGATTTACCTTGAGCCTGCAGAGAACATGGGTCTGCTTCCTCTCTCTTTGACAAGCCTCCTCTTTGGAGCTCGCCACTCAGAGAGATGGAAGGGAGCGGGGTGGGGACGGGGTCCCGGCCCTCCGGACAGAGCACTTAAGCGGTCGGGACACATGGGACACTTTGCTGGAGCCAGTGGCGTGTCCTTCAGGCTGGGCGCTCGGACTCTGCCCAGCCGAGCGGCCACCGGCCCTCCGACGAGACATCTCTATTGACCACCTCGAGGGCTCCTGAATCGATCAATAAGAACATTCCTTCTCTGCCTCTGGCTAAAAGCTAACGAGACAAGCTGGTGCATATGTGATCACTAGAACTTAATTATATATCACATTGATTTTTAATTAGAACTCTGGTGAGGGCCTCATCTATTTTATAAAAAAGGATTCCAACTGGTAAATGGGTCTTACCCGGGCCGTGGGATAATTTGAAATGCCCTTCTCCTTCTGACCTTTAACCCTTTGATCAGGAGGAAACTCACCATACAAACCTCACCAGGAGGGCAGAGACTTTAAGCCAGCTAGCATTTGTCCAAAACCTATGTTTAATTTCTGTACTTCAGCATGTAAGACAGACACCAGGAGAGACAGCGGTGACGAGCTTCTGTGTTGTTCTTTATAATTAATCCCAATTAACACTGGAAAAGTTCCCATTGGCTCCGATCTCTGGTCTAATCTCTTTGAGAGGTAGGTCCAAAGACATGGTCTAGCTCTGAAATCAGATCTGGCACCGAAGCTTGCCTCATTTGACCCTTGTTTTCCGGCAGAGCTGGGTTGCTTCGAAGCTCCCCAGGCCCCTTTCGCTCAGCTTCTCAAGGCTATGAGACAAGTGCTTTGCAAGCTGGAGAGAAACTATGGATCCCGGGCCAAAACTTTGTCCTTAGAAACAGTCCAATTGCCCTTATTCCTTGCCCAGAGAGCATCACAGACTTTAAGAACCTCTAGGTTTCTCATCAAGGTTGCCCTGAGTCCTAACAGAGATACACAAGCAACTGGTCACCCATGGCAGATAGGGAGGAAGAGAAGGCTCGGATGTCAGCAGCCACAGAACGGCTGGGCAAGGTGCCCCCAGCCGCATGGTGTGACCAGAGTGCCCCCAGCGAGAAGCCTGACACATCACCATTGTCACAGTAAGAATAGCTCTACCTACATCCCAGACACTGGGCAGCTGTCTTTACATGGTCTCATTCACCCACAGCTCAGAGCCCTTGCAGCTCCCTTCGTTTTATGGCCAAGAAAACCACAACTTGGGGAGTGTAAGTGACATGCCCAAGGTCACACAGGCCTGGAGCTGCAAGACCCACCTTCCCATGGCTCTGCCACACTGTGTGTGGCCTCAGCAGGGTGTGCTCGGCCAGCAGCGCCCCCCACCTCCCACACAGCTGCCTAGAGCAGCCCCAGGAGTCCCGCCTGCCACGGGGAGGACAGAGCACCCATTTCCTCCTCACTGTCCTGCCGCTAAGCCATCCCATGGGCCAAACTCAGTCATGCTGCTCCACTTGCCTCTCCCAGGGACTGTCACCACAGGACTTACTCAAAATCGCCCTGCCCCCGAGCACTTACTTGCACCAGCCCTCCACCCAGAATTTCCAACTCTCTCTTCTCCACTCATTCATTCAAGCTCCCATGTGTTTATGGAGCTCCTACTACATGCCAGGACAAGGCCACAGGCTGGGGGTCTCCGAGGGACAAACAAGACAGACCCTCGTCCTCAACCTGACCAGGGAGACGGGTGGACAGACTATTAGAGACGGTGTGAGAAGGGTTAAGATGGAGAAAAGCAAAGCCAGATACAAAGAAGATTTTTTTTTTTTTTTTTTTTTAGAGGAGAAAGAGAGAATCTTAGAAGGGTCCACGCCTAGCTGGAAGTTGGACATAGGATTTGATCTCATGACCCTGAGATCATGACCTGAGCCGAAATCAGGAGTCAGACACCCAGTGACTGAGCCACATAGGCGCCCCAAGAGGGATCTTCTGAATCAGCCTTCCCACAAATGCTGTCCATCCCTGTGGCCGTCTCCCATTTTCCACTTCCCATTCTCTCCCTGCTCCCCTCCCAGTGCCAGGCTGGTTTCCTGTCTCATGCGAGGGTCTTAGCACCACAGACACACTCAGTTCCAGGCGATAGGAAACACCCTATAATTCCGAATCCTTCAGAGCACACAGGCCCCTGCTGTATACCCAGGAAGTGAAAGGGGAACCTTAAGTGAGTATAATAAACACACCTTCTCCAGACCAAACCCTAGTCTAAGAATCCTACTACAGAGCGTCCCCTAAGGGAATCCCCCTATCCGGCCTGAGAACCACAGCTCCTAAAAGTGGGTTCCTCAGGATTTGGACTGATCTACTCCTCAGCGAGATGATGAACGAGGCCACTTCCCCGAAATCTGAGTGCCGGGCAACAACGGGGGTGGCTGTCAACCGGGTAATGGCCGCCCAGAAAGTCCCCATCCCGACCTCTGGAATGCGTGAATGTTGGCGGACATGGCAAAGACTTTGCCAGTGCGATCCAGATACGGTTCTTAAAACAGAGAGGGTATTCTGGGTTAGCTGGTAGGTCCCAGCTGCGAGCACAAGTGTTAAAAGAGGGAGGCAGAGGGAGATTTCAGACAGAAGGGGAGAAAGTGATGTGACACAGAGGCAGGGATCTGAGCAATGTGACTCCAAGTCAAGGAACCCCAGAAGCCCCAAGAAGCTGGAGGGACAGGTACGGATTCTTCTCTAGGCCTTCTGGAGGGAGCACAGCCCTGCCAACACCTTGATTTAGGTCAGTCTAAGCTGATTTGGGCTCCTGGTCTCCAGAACGAGGAGAGGGTAAAGTATGACAGCTTGTTACAGAAGACCTAGCTCATGAACACAGAAGGCATGAGGGCAGCGCCCTGAGCTCATGGCAGAGGCCTAGTGCTCCCCCAGCCTCCCCCGTACCCTCCAGGGCTCCTTCTTCTTACACTGGAGATCTACCTCCAGCCGCTGCACGGCGCAGCTCACCATTCTGCACGAGGTTGTGGGTTGTGGCTCATGCTTTGCTTCCTTCCTTTCTTCCCCATATTTCCTGGGGTCTTTGAAACAGAGCTTCTGAATTATTTCACTCTATTTAAAGCTGTGAACCCAGGAAGAAAAAGGAGCAGAGGAGCGCCTGGGTGGCTCAGTGGGTTAAACCTCTGCCTTCGGCTCAGGTCATGATCCCAGGGTCCTGGGATTGAGCCCCGAGTCGGACTCTCTGCTCAGTGGGGAGCCTGCTTCCCTTCCTCTCTCTCTGCCTGCCTCTCTGCCTACTTGTGATCTCTGTCTGTCAAATAAATAAATAAAATCTAAAAAAAAAAAAAAGGAGCAGAAACCCTCTTCCCGGGACCAAAGGAAGAGGCTGCTTGAGAAGGTCTCCATTTCTGCGTTAAGCGTCTTTGTGTCTGCTGTGCTTGTGGCTTGTTGCTACAGGCTGATGAAGCAGAAGGAGACAGGGAAGAAGGCAATAGTGATGAACATTTGGCAGGGCGCGCACCACAGGGCTGCAAAGATTAGAATACGGTAGGATGCGAGGATTTTCATACACTTAAAACGGTGATGTTAGCACAAGCCCTCCTGAAGCCGGTTCCTTCTACATTCCGCGGGGGAGGGGACTTGGCGCTCACCCTTGGGATGCTGAAGAAGCGTTGAAAGCCAGTGAGCCACAGATTGAAATAGAACGTTCCTCCTCTCTGGACCATGGGACCGCCTCACCACCATGCTCAGCCAGGTTCTTAATGAGACAAAAACCCTTAAATGTTATAAAAATAAGGACTAAGAGGGCAGTGAATTTAGTTAATCCCATTGATTTCCTAATTCTGTGCCCTTATTCCCGAAGTATACATTTAAAAATGGGATGTGAAACTGGGAATGTTTCTCAAAATCCTCGGGACCTTGGGTCACTGGCCCATTCCGTCGCTACAACTCACCATCATAAAATGTGGATAAAATGTGGACAGAAGTGAATGTGGCTCTGGGGGAAACTTTCCAGGCACACACTTAATAAATGAAGGTATTATGCCAAGGGGAGGCGGGGACCCCGAGGCACTGGAGTGGGAGCGGGGTTGGATAAAACTCTCAGGTCACCGTTCTTGAAGGCTTGCCTCCTGTCGGGCTCCCTGGGGAAGGGGCTAGCCATGAGGAAGTGGATTTCGTACTCCTGGTTATTCCGCTGAACCAGGGTTTGGCCGCAGAAAACTATTGGTTTGCAGCTGCCCAACCCCCTCCCCCTCAACCCAGTGTTTCCGGAAACATTAAAAATTCATATCTAGGAAGTTCAAATCTGTTGCTGCAATAAAGCAAGGGAGATTCCATTTCGATGAAAAAATGCCATAAAATTCACATGAGGAGCTTTCCGTATGCACGTTATTGTCCAGGCTGCGTGAGGATAACTCCAGTAACCTTTTGTCACTTTCTTCTGCAAAACATGTGACTTTGCTCTCTTCGTGCAAGACACGCTGCAATGTCGTCTGCTTCCAAATCCTGCAAATCTGCTTCCAGATATTGCCACCGGCCCCCTCCCTTGGCCTCTGAGCTGTTCTGCCAGCTTTCCCTTTGGTTGTGGGGTCTTCGAAACCCGATTTCCATCTCTAGCGCCTTCTCTGACTTCTGGTATCCCTCTTAGAAGTCATTTCTTTTCTGAATACTTCAGTTTTCTCATATAAACGCAAAGGAATTGAAACTTCTTGCTCCCAAGGTCAAAAGAAGTTTACAAGGATGTCTGAAATTATGCACAGAAAACACTAAGTAGTCTGAAAAGATTGTTACTCCATGCATTCCAAGGTATTTTTTTTTCTTCTCTCAAGGTTTAGGAGTATGTAGCTTCCTTTTGTTTAACTTTTATCTCCAACGAAGACAAAAAGAGGAAAATGGCAACATCCCGTAAAATATGGTGTATTTCTGGATGTTTGTCCTAAATATTCCCATGGAAGAATCTGGAAAGGAAAACAGCACCCGTGTAGATCTTCACAGATGTAGAAACTCAAGAGACCTGGAGAGACAACTGCCAGTATCAAAACCTGCACAATCTTTGTGACTAGTGTGGCTCAGTGTTCAATCCCCGTGACTAATGATCTAGGCAATTGTCAGTAGCAATAGAGACCCCCTTCTGGTCCAGGCCCAACTTGAATTCTTTTAAAAAGGACTATTGCCCACTTATTCTCTACCTCGAGGAATAGAAAGAATAAAGATTTAGATATCACTTATGTTGACGTTACCCCTCTGCTTGGGGGTTTCCTTCTTTTCTCAAATGTCTAAACAGATCTCTGCCACACACATCTTTTTTCAGACAGATCTAGAGAGTTGTACCTGCAACCAGATCATTACCTCGGGGGGTCGGAGGTGTTTTGAGACCTCCCCTGACCTCTCCCAGAACACATGGGATTAGCAGTGTCTTGAAAGAAATGTATTATTGTGTTTGTTTGCAAGTTTCACAATTTGTCTTTTGCAAAGGTGCACATGGGCCTTATGGTGATTTCTTTCAGTGTAACAGACATGATCACAAGTTACTAACTTCATTAGTTTTCCAAAAATGGGACAAGTCATCCATTGTATGGTAAGTACTAAAGTCTTTGGGTCTATAAAGGGAATCTGGCCAAGGTTCTTTTTTCTTTTTTTTTTTTTTTTTCAAAAACAGCTACTTTAAACCACAAGTTCCAGCTAAGAAACTTCTTGGCATCATTAGCACATTAATTAATAACCAAGAAGACATAGGAAGATTTATATACGATATTTGCTCTTAAGTGTAACACAATTCCCTGACTTCATAACCAAAACTTTTCAAACATGAGTATTGAAAATAACAAAGAAAATCCAATCCCTTTCCCCATTTACAGAAAGAAAGAAACAAAGAAAGAGAGAAGGAACTTACCTTTCCCTTTGTTTAATTTAACTCTTTAGGCTACTGACTTCTGGCCTTGGCAACAATGTAAAAATGACTTTGAGGCAACCTGAAGAAATGTTTTGTAAAAAAAGTTTCTCTTAATGAAGGGACATGAATTTCACAATGGATACAGTTTGTATGTTTATAAATGTGACCAGTTCTCAAATACAAACAAAATCCACCATTATAATTGCCATCAGCCCACAGAGGAATTTCAAGTAACTGGAACGTCTGGCTAGGCCTTACTTTGATCAGAAAGAAGTAAATCATAAGCAAAGAGTTTACTTTGAGATTTTTAAAGAAACCCTATAAAATATGCCTACTTAGTGCCTATTCATTTCATCTCGACTTCCTACATCTAGAAACTTAATAGAACAAGAAAGAATCTTCTAGGCCTCGTAGTTGCTTGAGTCATAAAAGCAAATTCAGTTATGTTTACTCTACTCATAGTGACTTTTCCAGTCAGGATTTTGGTGGGATTATTATGGTTCGTGTAATTTTATTATTTTCAACAAATTGTTAAATGTGGTCTATTTGTATACTTCTGTAAGACTTTTCATTTAAATAAATTGACAACTTATAAAACAATCCTTTTGTCAAACCATGAAACTTGGTATTTAGTTTGGAAAATACAGTCATTGCTGCAATACTAGACACAATCATTCAGGAAAGGATAAAATTTACTATAATCCAAAAAACTAATCAAGATAATGGATTGAGTATACACTAAATCCCCTGTTTTTCTGTTCCCAATGTGCAGGAATGCCTCTTGTGCCAAATGTATATCCATCTTAGAAAAATACTAAATTATTCCAAAGGAAAAGAAAAGGCTGTACTCAAAAGCAAGAAATGATCATTGTTTCATAAGAAAAATACAGGCATGTTAATTGATGAACTAAACACAGCTAAAGTAAAAATTACTGAATTCAAATTCAGAACTGAAAAGAAAAAGTCCCAGATCATAGCACGGCAAGGTAAAGACATGGGAATAATAAAAAAATCATTTAAAATACAGAGAATAGAATGAGAATGTGGTTAACAGGTTTCCAAAAAGAAAGGAGAATACAGAAAGAATAAAGGAGAGAAAATATGCAAAATGTTGAAACTGGGGAGATTTCCAGAAAAAAAGAGAAAGATATGAGTCTAAATAAAAATACCCAGTAGGAATGAATAAACTTTAAGTATGTGTATATGTCCTATTAAGGCAGCAGAGATGGGGCTCCTGGGTGGCTCAGTGGGTTAAATCCTCTGCCTTCGGCTCAGGTCATGATCCCAGGGTCCTGGGATCGAGCCCCGCATCGGGCTCTCTGCTAGGCAGGGAGCCTGCTTCCTCCTCTCTCTCTCTGCCTGCCTCTCTGCCTACTTGTGATCTCTGTCTGTCAAATAAATAAATAAAATCTTAAAAAAAAAAAAAAGACTGCAGAGAGTTTAAGGAGAAAGAAAAAGCAATAGAAGCTATGAGAGAAAAAAATTAGAACGATCAATAACAGACTTCTCATGAACAATTAAAAAGAAAAGGAAAAAGCCAGAAGAAAATAGAGTCCTATCTTAAAAGGACTGAGGCAAAATTACTTAGAATTCTCTGCCCACACTAATCTTCCTGTAAGGATGAGGACAAGATAAAAGCATTGTCAGAGATGCAGGACATAGAAAATAGGAATCTGTTTTTGGATATTTGCAGGAAGAACCACGAAAGAGCATACCTCCGCAAAAGGAAAGGAACCCCAAAAGGAAGGAATACATTATGAGGAACACTCGTGAGAACAAAATGTGAAGAACATGGGAAATCACCTAATGAAATATCTTTCAATAAATCAACATAAGAGGAGTAACAGAAAGAGAGAGAAAGGGAAGAAGGAAGGGAAGAAAAGTTGGTGTGTTGAAAATAATGTGAAGAAGGTAAAACATGGGAGAGAATAGGATGTTGAAACGATAACGTGTGACAGTCATACACAGAGCTCTCTGCTCCCACTGCCTTGTTACAGACGATAGAGATATGACAGATCTTGGGCTTTGAAAGAAAAATAGAAGTATGCATATTAAAATCATATTGTTGCTCAAAGAATAAAAATACAATAAATAAACTCCAAAGTATTAGGAGAAAATAAAATACATGAATGGGTTGCATGGACGCCCACCACCTCCTTTTGATGGAGGCCTCTGGGGAGGGGACCAGGAATACACACGGGGCTAGGGTTGGAGGCCTAAGAGACTTTCAATCTCATCTCTAATGTTCTATTTCCTTTAAAAAACAAAAACGGAAAACACTAGGGGCACCTGGGTGGCTCAGGTGGTTAAATGTCCAACTCTTGAGTTTGGCCCAGGTCGTGATCTCAGGGTCATGAGATCGAGTCCCACTATAGGCTCCAAGCTCAGTGCAGAGTCTGCTTGGGATTCTCTCTCTCCTTCTGCTCTTCCCCCCTGCTCACATACACACACACTCTCTCTCAATCAAATAAATAAATATATAAACAATTAATTAATTAAAATCTTTAAGAAAAAAAACCACTGCAAGCCAATAAGACAAAATTGAAAAGTTATTATTTCTGGATGATAGATACATGGGTTTTTTATTACATGGTCTTTTATGTTTTCCCATATTTTAAATGCCATATTTTAAATGTGCTTATTTTGAATTATCATCCCAAGTGTATGTAGAGTGTGAAGGAATCCCAAAGTAATCCGGTTCAAGTCCCTAAACTCCGACAGATTAATTCAGTCCGCACCCAGAGCAGACACAGGGCTGTAACACACACCCGTCTGTTATATGCAGGTGAGAAAAGTTCTTAATGGAAGGTAACTCCAGTGAACTTAAGGGGTCATTGCCTTTTAAATACTAGTGGGTTATAGAGCCCCATTATCTCATGCTCTGCATTGGTTTGAATTACTCTCTCTGGCTTCGGTGCGCAAGGAGCGGAACAAAGATGTCGACATAGAAACTACCATAGCCAGGGGTCAGCAGGGGGTTACCCAATTAGAGAACCCTTAAGAAACCACAGAAAAGAAAATAACTTTTCTGTCATAATAAGGACCCTTCCTACGGGAGACAGAACAATCACTTCTGTGTGTTAGTTTTCGCTTGCAAGGGGTTAATCGTGAAGCACAAAGAGAAACAGCAAGATTGTCTTCTGTGAATGACGAGCATTGGCGGTAGGCTGCCCATGGGAGTCCCTGCTCACTAGACCAGCTGTTCAACAACATAACACCCATGCATAAGGAAAAAGTCATTCTAACAGAAGAAAAGACTCAGAAAGCACATCAATGAGTGGTCTATATTTGTATTTCCCTCAGTGGATGTTGGCACGAAAATTTTCTCAAATGAGCCTCATACTCTTAGAATATGGCAAGATCATGATTACTGGCCAAAGGGAGGCCTATAAATATGCTACCCATTCTGCAGTGGGAAATCCAAGTCTCACTTCTGCGAAGGCTTCTTCTTTATTGCAGAATCAGGAATGGCTCAGGGGCGGCACTAAGTCAGGACATCAATGCCATGATCCCTACCCAAGATGACAAAAGCCCAACCCAGGCAGTGGCAGTGGGAAGAGAGAATAAGTCATAAATCCAAGTGAGATTTTAGCGGTAGAATCGTCGCAAATGGTGGCTGGTTAGTTATGCCGGAGCTGATATTACAGAAGCACTCTAGGATAATTGCAAACTTCCTTAAAATCCCATCAACTTACATAGGAAGCAAGAAATAGAAGAGGTAAATGGTGGGGGCGGTGGGCAGGGAGGATAGCTAGGTGCCATTCCAGACATGTTGGGGAACCTATGGACCTCTGTGGGGTAAATTCTAGTAAGGAAGAGGAAATGTATTACGGGAAGTCAGGGTAAAGATTAGGAGATGGTGACTTCGACTTCAGTGTGAGCAAGCAGCTGATTCACAGGTGTGGGTGGGGTTGAGCAAGGACAGTGTGGGTGTGATAAAAGAGCTGAGAGCCCTCTGGTTCGAGGCTTTCAAAGCCATTCTTCTCATAGCCATGGGGGAGGGGGGTCAGTGAGAGCGGTGAGCAGAGGAGACTCCAGACTCCCATTTTAAGTATGGCCAATCATCACTTTCTGGTTTACAACTGAAGACTTCCACATTACACTTCATTTGAAGAGAGGATCCTATGACCCAAAAAATTTTCCAAAAACCACTGCTCCAGTCCATAAATTAATTGAGGTTGATGAAATAGCTCCCGTGAAGCAGGCTGGGACACACCTGTTCCTCCACAGTCTGAGTGTCGCCCCTGGCGTCAGGATGGCTGCTGGAGCCCTGCCCTCGGGGTGGAGTCCGGGTGGTAAGAAGCTGCTGGAGTCCAAGCAGGCAGAGAGGGGACATTGTCACAGGCAGGAGGCAGGTCCAGCTTCTCTAAGCAACTGAGCTGTGTAACAGAGTCCTTCTTACTCCAGGTGGAATGGGTCATCATCTGGCTTGCATCATTTAAGGGACTCTGGAACAGTCCAAGAGACAAAGCCTTCATCCACTGTCTCTAGCTGTGAAATCAAAGTGCAAATACCCCTGTGTGAGGGAGCTCGTTCTCTTACATTGAAAATTAAAATGGCTGATAATGAACCAGAGGGGAAGCAGATGGGAAAACTAGAGAGTTCGGATCAAGTCTTGTAATGAAACTGTAGAGCTGATGGATCTGAGAGAGTTCACGGGCACCAGACATTTGAAGGGAGAAGGGTATGGGTTACTGAAAAGTCAGAGTAGAGCAGCTGAAAAGACAAATGGCTTCTACCATAGTTTTGTCCTGAACCCCACCAATACCACCATCGCTGGGACAACGAATCTCTTCAAATGCGAGTCCTAGAGTCTGGAGAGAAATCTCCTTTTTCTACAAACTTCCCAGACTTCTTCCCTTCCTTACTGGAAAGCTCTGGCTTAGCAAACATGCCTTTGAGTCTATTTGGTGTAATTACCTCCTGCATGCCTCTATCTGCCTCCACCTCTGCCTTTGCCATCCACCCTGGGCTCTCAGTAAAGCCCTGCAAGGCCACCACCAACAGCCCGAGGCAGCAAGAACACAATTCTCTCCGGATTAGGCATTGAACCTGTTTTTTCTAATCCGCCTCTACCCAGGATGATTTATAATCTCTCCTCTTTGTCTTTTATGGGTCCTTTTTACTAATATCCCTGTAAGCTAGGTCTTGGCAATTTTAAATCCTTTTTCCAGAAAAATAGAAGGAGAAATAAACCTCAAAGACAGTGACTACCTCATCATAAAAACCACCAGACCATTCCACATTTCAAAGCTTCTAGAAAGAAATGCCTAGGTGAAAGAAAGGAAGGAAGGAAGGAAGGAAGGGGAGGGAAGGAAGGAAGGAAAGAAGGAAGGGAGGGTAAGAAAGAGGGAGAAGAAAGAAAGGAAGAAAGAAATGCCAGGACAACCTTAGTCACTATCTCTTCCCCATGCTTATCAACATTCATCCTCCTCTGTCTCTCTTTCCATTATTTCTGTATTTTAATTTTTCTGATATTGTCTGGATCCAATTCTGCAGTCCCCAACCCCTTACCCCTTTGGTTTTATATTTAAAGACTTTGTCTCAATACCGTGTGTTAAAGATGCAATATAAAAATTAATTGCCTTGTATCATGGGAAGCCAACTATTTAAAGTGGTGTCAACCAGCGTTATTACAATGAATGTGATAATAAAGTTTAAGATGAGTCATGTAAAGCAAAATCACAAATGGGTTCAGATGAAAGAGTCAGCAAGAGTTCCAACCAAGCCTTGTAATGAGGGGATGGAAGAGATGACGACATCCTAAAAGACCCATTTCTGTTTGGCTAGATGCAATTTGAAATAATGATAGGTCTATCTAATTGCAACCAAGTTCTCCTCTTACTTCAGCCCATGGGACAAAGACCCCAAGATATATATATACTTTCCCTCTGTAAATACTGAAGAAGTGAGAAAAAAAACATTCAGAAGTGGCCTTTGCAACCCCCCTGATAGGTCTCTCTCCAACATCTGTCAACAAAAGTGATGCTTGCCAGCTCCTTCTCCTACTCATCAGAAAGGAGCCTTCTGCTAATGAGAATATAATGAGCCATGACTCCCTGAAGGAGACACACTCTTCATGGCTGTTGGATGGAATTCTAGAATCAGAGTCCAGAAATCTGGGTCTTAGTCCTTGCTTTTTTATAAGCAGGCCTTGATCAAATCATATAAACCGGCTTGTGCCTCACTTTCTCCATCTGACAAAGGTAATTAAAAAAAAAAAAAAA
>RCUC01128449.1:0-30417 GCA_003697995.1 Taxidea taxus jeffersonii | reverse complement strand
AAAAAAAAAAAAAAAGGTAGATTTCTGATAGCTGTACAAGGATTCCAGTATGCTTTGGAATATACACACAAATCAGGCTAATATATCATAAGTCTGAACTTGGGGTGTATGCCTGAATATAAGGTAAGGTTTTTAACTTCCTGATGTCACCTATCAGAAAAGGAGACTGCTTTTTGAGTCCTTGCAAAGCATCTCAGATTGTAAGATACTTTTTCATATACTTAATAATGAACAAAAAAGTACCCGAGGAAAACATATTTGCTTAAAAATTAACTCCATTCAAAGCTAGTTTTAGGATGCTTATAAAAATATAGGAAGTGGAGATGCAACGGGGGTGGGAGTTAAGGTGGTAGGAAAAGTAAAAATGAAAGAAGATGGGATCGGGAGGGAGAAAAACCAAAAGAGACTCTTAATGTCATAAAACAACTGAGGGGGGTGGGGGGAAGAGGGGTTGGGTGAGGGTGGTGGGGTTATATCATATGTTTAAATAAAGCTTAAATAAAGTAAAAAAAAAAAATATATATATATATATATATATCTTAGTAGGAATCATCAAAAGGGGGAAAGACAAAGCCAACACATTAACTAGTCCCAGGTTATAACCCTAAAAATGAAAGTACTGAGTGTTGTTATGAACAAGACTTGGAAAAACTGCTTTTAAAAAAGGAGAAAAATGCTATTCGGTCAGAAAGGATACAAGTAACAGTAGTTAATTCTGAGGAAGTAACTAGGTAGTTAAGGGGAAAGACTGGGAGGTGATGTACTTTTCACTGTGACTCATTTGTATCCTGTACATTTTAGGGCAGTGACAGTGTTACCTACTCACACAAAGCAAAACAGGTAATTATATTCTAAAATAGGAACTAGAGCCACATAAAATGTTATGATCAATCACAAACCACATGAGTGATTATGTTATAGAGACCGCGAACATACAAGTCCAAGACACACAACGCACGAACGCACGCACGCACGCACCCAACCCCACTGGTTTGTCAATGGTAGTTTGGACATAAAATCTCCCGTGTCAGGTCATGCGTGAACTCAAAACCACTCTAACTCAGGACAGAAGAGACAGAAATGAAGATACACCCTGGATTTTAGTGCTAGATGGATGATGCCAAGGGGTTTTGCTGATGATAAAAAAAAAAAAAAAAAAAAAAAGCACTTCTCACAAAGACTCATGGAGAAAGTGTAAGCGAGCTGGTTCGATGAAATATAGGGTGAATAAAGCAACCCTTCTATATTATTGCACTGCTTCATGAAATGTGATTTTAGTTATGTGCATGTAACTAAATTACTCAACTAAAATTTTTACCTTTCATTCCATCTTCCTAAAAATTTATATAGGGAGTCTACCTAATATTCGGGCTAACCTTATATTCAGGCATACATATTTAAGACAACATTCTTGCAAGAGAGTGTGGTGTGCTTTATCAAGTAAATCACCACAAAGTATAAACTTTCCCAACACATTTCCCTCCTCTGCTACATATGGCCATTGTCTTGAGTTATTGTATACTCCTGCAGTTTTATACTGGTGCAACTCATATATATTTTTTTGAGGATAATAATCTGAACATGACACAGGTCTAAAGGTACTATGTGAATCTGATGACACTTAGTCATGCTTTAGTAAATATGGTTATACTTTGTCAGCCAGTCATAGAAAGGAAGGCCCCTAATTGATGGAAGGTTCTATAGCCATCAGTCAAGCACAGCCTCCTGAAATGTCTGACAGCACTTAAGCCAAAATGGTGCTTTACACCACTCACACTTGAGAAGGGTTATGCACAAGAACAAGTACCAGAGACCCTATCTGAAGCAGAGCAAGTACACTCTGAATACACATACTAAAGATCGCAGAATCACAGCATATCATTTTCCTGCATAAGATAAGGCCAATAATGAAAAGGACTGGGAAACAGAACCCAGAAAAATAAGCAACAAGGTACATAAGGAAGAGTTCTAGAAGGGAATGGTTTTATTTCTTCTGGCTTTCAAAACCAAAATTTTAAAAATGTCTATCTGTAAATGTAAAACTCATCAGAACTATAGAAATTCAGAACTAAGAAATTCAGCTGACATTCTTAATGTGGCCCTTTTAATCCATATGCTTGATGTGTTCGCAAATTTTAACATTTTATGTCAGTTTTTATAAGTATTAAAATTGTCTATTTTCTATCCTTATTTATTTACATTAAAAGTCGATAGTACTATATTTTCCGGAGACTCTGGCAAGCCTCTGTGATCAATGAAAATTTCCTGAACAGATAGCAAATGAATAGAAAATATTCATTTTGTACACAATGATAAGCGGTCAAAGAATGACAATATGATCATATCCTATACCCACTCATAGAAAAATACTCAAATAAGAAATTCTTGCTTTCTTAGTGATCATCAAAATAGCTTAAAGGTTGTCAATTCTGAAACTAAGGTGCAACACACTGGAGATGGGGAAATGGGAGGACAGTCTGGTCCAAGCCTTGGTCTGTCTTGCAAGCTACCCTCCAGTGCCACTGCAGCGTGAAGCCTGGTGCTAGAATGGTTGCACCCAGAGCTTGTTTGCGAGGAGAATACCACTACTAGATACTTCCTGGGGAAATAATGAAAGAACTGAATGCAAAGTGAAAGTCTGCCTTACTCAAAACCAGCCAGTACTCCCATGAGGCTCTCCCCTTGTAACAGGCTGCCCAATGTAACTGACCAAAAAAAAAAAAAAAAAAAAAAAAAATTTACTACCAAACAGTAATCAACTTGGCTCACGAAAAGGGGAGTCTTTAAACCCAGTCCCCACCACACATGCTGAAGAGCTCACCGTTCTTCCTCTCATTCAGAGGGGGCAGGTGCTGGCTGGGCTGCAAGGACAGCTCCTGGAATTCGTGGGCAACAGCTTCACTTTGAGGACTCGGGGCAAGATGGGCTAACGGCCCCAGCTCATCCTCGGCGTCTAGTGCCCCTGGGGGATCCATGGTGTTCCAGCCACGGGCAATGGGCGTCCGAGACCTCTCTTAAATGCGGCCTGCCGAAGAGACTGTCAAGTAAAAACGTGTAAGTAGATGGTACATTGATTTTTCTCCAAGTTACACAAAAATACTAAAATGGAAACCCTGGGTTCTAGTCCAGCTTCTCTGCTGGGAAGTGACTGCCAATTCATTTACTTTCTCTGGATCTTGGGTTCTTTGTCTAACACACAGGAATAATGGACTTCCTATCTAAAGAAGCACTTTTCAGGTAAATACAAGTTGAAAGGCATTTTATATAATTTTTTATACTGTGGATTAAAGAAAGTTATGATTATTGATGTCATTAAGGATTTTATTTTTTTTTATGATTTATTTATTTAACTGACAGAGAGAGACAGCAAGAGAGGGGAGTGGGAGGAGAGGCAGGCCTTCTGCTGAGCAGGGAGCCCGATGTGGGGCTCGACCTGGCTTAGGGGCTGAGCAGTGGGCAGCAAGAAAGCTTATTGAAAGCTGAAAGCTAGGGGTGCCTGGGTGGCTCAGTGGGTTAAGCCTCTGCCTTCGGCTCAGGTCATGATCTCAGTGTCCTGGGATTGAGCCCCACATCAGGCTCTCTGCTCAACAGGGAGCCTGCTTCCCCCTCTCTCTGCCTGCCTCTCTGCCTGCTTGTGATCTCTGTCAAATAAATAAATAAAATCTTAAAAAAAAATAAAAAGAAAGAAAGCTGAAAGCTAAAAGGATGGTGGTCCGTATTATGCAGGGGCGAAACATTTCACCAAACTGTTGCCTGCTTATTAGTAGCATTCCCTAATTCCCTATCACAATTCATTGACCCACTCTCCTAATGATGGGCATTTGAGTAGTTTTCAGTTTCTATTACAAATAAAAATGCTATGAAGGAAGCGCCTGGGTGGCTCACTGGGTTAAAGCCTCTGCCTTTGGCTCAGGTCATGATCTCAGGGTCCTGGGATCGAGCCCCACATCGGGATCTCTGCTCAGCGGGGAGCCTGCTTCCTCCTCTCTCTCTGCCTGCCTCTGCCTACTTGTGATACCTGTCTGTCAAATTAAAAAAAAAAAAATACTATGAATATTCTTGTCCAAATATTTATATGGATATATGCTTTCATTTCTCTTGCATAATAAATACCTAGGAGTAAAATTAGTGCATTGTACGGCAACTATTTAAATTTTAAAGAAACTAACGAAGTATTTTCCAAAGTGATTATGCCATTCTGCAGTCTTGCTAGCAGTGAAGGAGAATTCCAGTAGTTCTACATCCTCACTGACAATTACGGTCAGTCTTTTTCAGTTTAATTATCTCAGTGGACATGAAATGGTAACTCAGTGTGGTTTTATTTATTTATGTATTATTTTATTGAATTACACTCGAGATATTACACCAGTTTCAGATGAACAAGAGAGTAATTTGATATTTTTATATATTACGAAATGATCACCACAATAGGCCTGGTTACCATCTGTCACCATATAAAATCATTATAATACTATTGACTACAGCCCCTATGCTGCATCTGACGTCTCTGAGACTTATTTATAACTCAAAGTCTTTACTTCTTAATTCCCTTCACCTATTTTGCCAGTCCCACCTTCCCCCCACACAACTACCAATTTGTTCTATGAGGTCTGTTTCTGTTGTTTTTTTCTTTCATTTTTTTAGATTCCACATAAAAGTGAAATCATACAGTGTCAGCCTTTGTCTAACTTATTTCACTTAGCATGATATCCTCGAGGTCCTGTTGTCACAGAAGGCAAGATTTCATTCCTTTTTGGGGCTGAGTACTATTATACAGACACACACACACACACACACACACACACACACACACACGCACACATGCATACAACCTTCTTTATCCATTTATTATCTATTAATCAATATTTGGATTACTTCTGCCTTGGCTACTGTAAATAATACTGCACTAAGCATAAAGGTAGTATGTATTGGTGTGTGTGTGTGTGTGTGTGTATACACACCATTCTGACTAATATTAGGTGATATCTCATTGTACTTCTGATATGCATTTCCCTGGTGATCAGTGATGCTCAGTATCTTTTCATGTGCTTGTTGTCCATCTGCATGTCATCCTCGGAAGACTGTCTATTCAGGTCCTTTGTCCATATTTCAGGGACAGAGTTGTTGCTGTTGTTATTTTCATAAGTTCTTTATATATTTTGGATATCAGCCCCTTATCAGATATATGGCTTTACAATGACCTTCATTCAGCAGGCTGCCTTTTCATCGTGTTGATGGTCTCCTTCACTCTGCAAAAGCTTTTTAGTTTGATGGGGTCCCATTTGTTTATTTTTGCTGCCCTTGCCTAAGGAGACGTAGCCAAAAAAAATATCGCCAAGACTGATACCAAAGAGCTTACTGCCTATGCTTTCTTCTAGGAGTTTTATGGTTTCAGTCTTGCATTTATACCTTTAATCCATTCTGTGTTCATCTTTGTGTATGGTATAGGAAAGCAGTCGAGTTTCATTCTTGTACACACGGCTGTCCAGTTTTCCCAGTACCACTTATTGAAAAGACTGTCTTCTGCCCGCTGCATGTTCTTGTCTGTGAACAAGACAAGTTAATTGACTCTATGGGTGTGGGTTTATCTCTGATCTTTCTATTCTCTTCCACTGATCTGTGTCTGTTTTGGTGCCCGTACCATACTGTTTTGATTACTACTGCTTTTCAGTACAGTTTGAAATTCCAGAGTGTAATATTTCCAGCTTTGTTCTCTTTCCCAAGAATGCTTTGGCTATTTTGGGTCTTTTGTGGTTCTGTACAAATTTTAGAACTGTTAGTTTCACATCTGTGAAAAATGCCATTGGAATTTGGATACAGATTGCAGTGAATTGGTTGATTTGCAGACTGCTTTGGGTAGTATGGACATTTTCACAATCTTCATTCTTCCAACCCCAAAACACAGCAGCATATCTTTTCATTTATTTAAGCCATCTTCAATTTCTCTCATCAGTGTTTTATAGTTTTCAGAGTATAGGTCTTTCACTTTCTTGGTTAAATTTATTCTAGGTTATTTTACTGCTTTTGATGCAACCACAAATGGGATTATCATCTTAATTTCTCTGAAAGTTCATTATTAGGGTGTAGAAATGCACAAATTTCTGTATATTACTTTTATATCCTGCAACTCTCCTGTTACAGTCTTTGTTTTAAATTCTATTTTGTCTGATGTAAGTATAACTACCCCAGCTTTCACTTCCATTGGCATGGTAGGTCTCCTTTTCCACTACTTCACTTTGAGTCTGTGTGTGTCTTTACATTCAGAGTGAGTCTCCTATAGGCAGTACATAGAAAATTCTTGTTCTTTTCTATACATTCAGCCACACTGTTTTTTGATTGGCATTTAAACCATTTACATTTAAAGCAATTATGAGGTGCCTGGGTGGCTTACTTTGTTAGATGTCTGACTCTTGATTTTGCTCAGGTGGTGATTTCAGGGACCTGGGGTCGAGCCCCATTTCGGGCTCTATGCTCAGGAGGGAGTCTGCTTGAGATTCTCTCTCTCTCCCTCTCCCTCTGCCCCTCCTTCCTGCTCATGCATGCTCATTCTCAACCTCTCTAAAAATAAATCTTTTTAAAAAATTAAGCAATTATTAATAAGCATGTACTTATTGCCATTTTGTTCATTGTTTTCTGGCTGTTTTTGTAGTCTCTGCTTCTTTCTTCTTCTCTCTCTCTTCCCTGTGGTTTATTTTCTTTAGCATTCTGCTTAGATTCCTTTCTCTTTCTCTTTTGTATATCTAAGTTTCTTCTTTGTGGTTACCATAAGGTTCACACAACATCTTATTATAGATAGTCTCTTTTAGGTTGATGGTAACTTATTTTTTTAAAACTCTTCACTTAAATTCATTGTAGTTAACATATACTGTCTTATTAGTTTCAGGGGTAGAATTTAGTCCATGTAACACCCAGTGCTCATTATACCAAGTGCCCTCCTTAAAGCCCATCATCCAATTATCCCTTCCCACCAATTCCTCCCCTGCAGCAAACCTCAGTTTGTTTCCTAGAGTTCAGCATCTCATATGGTTTGCCTCCCTATTTTCATCTTATTTTATTTTTCCTTCCTTTCCCCTATGCTCAGCAGCTTTGTTTCTTAAATTCCACGTATGAGTGAAATCATATAGTACTTGTCTTTCTCTGGCTTATTTCACTGAGCATAATACCCTCTAGTTCCATCCATGTCATTGTAAATGGCAAGATTTCATTCTTTTTGATGGCTGAGTAATATTCCATCTCTCTCTCTCTCTCTCTTTCACACACACACACACACACACACACACACACATACACACTTTTTTATCCATTCATCTGTTGATGGACATCTGGGCTCTTTCCATAGTGTGGCTATCGTGGACACTGCTGCTATAAACATTGGGGTACATGCGTTCCTTTGGATCACTACATTTGTATCTTTTGGATAAATACCTAATAATGCAACTGCAGGGTCATAGGGTAGTTATATTTTTAACTTTCTGAGGAAACTCCATACTGTTTTCCAGAGTAGCTGACAACCAACAATATAAGAGGGTTCCCCTTTCTCTGAATCCTAGCCAACATCTGTTGTTTCCTGACTTGTTAATTTTGATAGTAACTTAATTTTTAATGCATTCCAAATCTTTATATTTTTACTTTCCACTCCATGTTTTATATATTTAATATCATACTTTCTATCTTTTTATTTTATATGTCCTTTCACTATTGTACTTTTAATAAAACTACTGTTGTCGGGGCGCCTGGGTGGCTCAGTGGGTTGAAGCCTCTGCCTTCGGCTCAGGTCATGATCTCAGGGTCTAGGACTGAGCCCCACATCAGGCTCCCTGCTCGGCGGGGAGCCTGCTTCCCTTCCTCTCCCTCTGCCTGCCTCTCCGCCTACTTGTGATTTCTGTCTCTCTGTCAAATAAATAAATAAAATCTTTAAAAAACAAACAAACAAACTGCTGTTGTCTTTTAACTTTCACACCAGCTTTATAAGTGGCTGATCCACTACTTTTATTACTTATTTACCTTTTCTGGTGGAATTTTTACTTTCATATATTCTCTTTTCTTTTTTTTTTTTTTAAGATTTATGTATTTTAGAGAGGGGGTGGAAATCTTAAGCAGGTTCTTCACTGGGTGTGGAGCCTGATGCAGGGCTTGATTCCATGACCCTGAGATCACTACCTGAGCTGAAACCAAGAGTCTAACACTTAACTGTGCCACCCAGGTGCCCAACTTTCATATATGTTCTTATTAATTAGCACCTTTCCTTCAGTGTTTAGAGAAGTCCCTTTAACATTTCTTATAAGGTTGGTTCAGTGGTGGTGAATCCCTTCAGGTTTTGCTTTTCTGGAATACTCTTAATCTCACCTTCAATTATGAATGATAACCTTGCCAGGCAGTTTTTTATTCTTTTCAGTACTTTGAATATGTCATGTCACTCCCTTATAGCCTGTAAAGTTTCTGGCGAAAAACCTGCTGAAAGCCTTATGGGGTTTCTCCTGGTATGTAACAGTTGTTCTTCTCTTGCTGCTTTTAAGATTCTATCCTTAACTTTTCTTTTTAGAGACTTATTTATGTGAGAGACAGAGAGAGAGAGCGTGTGCGGGTGGAGGGGAGGAGGAGAGGGAGAGAGAGGATCCTTAAGCAGACACCCTGCTGAGTGTGGCGCCCGACCGGGGTGGGTGTGGGGAGGGGTACTCAATCCCTAGGACCAGAGATCATGACCTGAGCCAAAATCAAGAGATGGATGTTAACCAAGTAAGTCATCAAGGTACCCCACTTACATAATTTTTTTTAAAGATTTTATTTATTTATTTGACAGACAGATAGAGAGCACAAGTAGGCAGAGCGGCAGGCAGAGGGAGAGGGAGAAGCAGGCTACTGCTGAGCAAGGAGCCCAATAGGGAACTCAATCCCAGGACCCTGGGATCATGACCTGAGCTGAAGGCAGACACTTAACTGAATGAGCCACCCAGGAGCCCTCACATAATATTTTTAGTCTTTTCTCTCTCTTCTCCTTCTAGGACCCTTATAATGTGAATGTTAGTATGCAGGAGGTTGTCCCAGAGATCCCTTAAGGTATCCTCACTTTTCACAACTCTTTCCTTCATTTTGCTGCTCGGTCTGGGTGTTTCCCATTTCTTTGTCTTCCAGCTCACCCAGTCGTACTTCTGTTTCATCCATGCTGCTGCTGAACCACTCTAGAGTGTTTTCTATTTCTGTTATAACTTCTGTTTGGTAGTTTCTTATATTTTCTATCTTTCTTTGTTGAAGTTCTCTCTGTGTTCCTTCACTCTTCTGAGATCACTGAGCATCTTAATGACCATTACTCGGAACTTTTTACCACACAGGTTGCTTATCTGTTTTATTAAGGTCTCTTTCTAGGGATTTGCCTTGTTCTTTGGTTTGGAACATACTCCTCTGGCTTCTCATTTTGCCTATCTCTCTGTCTATATGTATTAGCCAAAACAAATACCTCCCTGAGTCTTTTTTTTTTTCCAATGTTCCAAAATTCATTGTTTATGCACCACACCCAGTGCTCCATACAATCCGTGCCCTCCATAATACCCAGCAACCAGGTTCACCCAACCCCCTACCCGCCTCCCCTCCCAAAACCCTCAGTTTATTTCTCAGAGTCCACAGTCTCTCATGGTTTGTCTCCCCTCCGATTTCCCCCAATTCACTTTTCTTTCCTTCTCCCAATGTCCTCTGTGTTATTCCTTATGCTCCATAAGTAAGTGAAACCATATGATAATTGATTCTTTCTGCTTGACTTATTTCACTCAGCATAATCTTCTCCAGTCCCGTCCATGTTGATACAAAAGTTGGGTAATCATCCTTTCTGATGGAGGCATAATACTCCATAGTGCATGTGGACCACATCTTCCCTATCCATTCGTCTGTTGAAGGGCATCTTGGTTCTTTCCACAGTTTGGCAACTGTGGCCATTGCTGCTATGAACATTGGGATACAGATGTTTCTTTTTACTTCATCTTCTTTGTACTACATCTTCTTTTTACTTTTTACTACATCTGTATCTTTCCTCCCTGAGTCCAGAAGGCACGGTCTCGTGCAGAAGTTCTGCCATGTGGTCCAGAAGTACAGTCTCCCCTGGCTACCAGAACCAGGCACTCCATATGTGTCCCATGTATGGATTGTGAGTGCCTGCCTTTGTTTTAGGGATGTGGTTGCTATGTGTGAAGGGTGGAGCTCAGGGCACTCACCCGGCCTGGCTGTAGTTCAGCCACTGCTGCACAGGGAGGGAAGGGTTTGGGCCACTTGACTTTCCTAGTTGTGGCTTTGGTCTTTGTGTGCAGTAGGTTGGGCTCAGGGCGTTAACCCAACCCTGTTGCTGCTGGGATGTCGAGCAGGGTGGGTGGGGCGTGAGGCACTTGGCCTAGCCCAGTTATGACATGGGATAGGGAAGAGCACAACTTCTGGTGCTAGCAGGGTAGAGAGAGGGCACTAAAAATAGAACCAGTCACTAGCAAGTTAAGATGAGATTGCAAACATGGCATCCACCAGTATTTCTGTCTCCAGATAAAGTCCCTGCAGGTTCCTGCCTCTCTAGCAGCTGCTTTAAAACTAGTAAGTGGTTCTCCCTCACTTATGGTCTAGGTGCTTTGCAATCTGTTGAAGAAGGTCCTAAATTCTGTGTATGAACTCGGCCGAAGTCTCTGGTGACCCCCTAAATGATGCACATGCAATGAGACCCCCAACAGCCCGGCTATGGGAAAAAAACATAACAAAAAAACAAAACAAAACAAAAAGCCAGAACTGAGATTTCACTTGCTGCTCACCACAGGAAAGGGAGTATGCAGAAATGAGTTCAGCAAAGTTAGTTGCTAAAATAAAACAGGACTGTTAAGAGGAAACCTCATAGAATCCAGGGTCTCCAACTATCCATCCAGAGTTCCATATTCAACAAAAATATCCTTTAATAATGAAGGCAAAATTGTCATCAGCAGACACACACTAAGAGAAATGCTAAAAGAATTTCTTCAGGCTGAAGGGAAGTGACACCAGATAGAAACTTGGATCAGAGGAATGAAAAGCATTAGAAATGGTAAACATATAGATAAAAACCAAAGACTTGTTTTTCCTCCTGCTTTCTTAACTATTACTATTCAAAGTAATATTTATAGCACTATGTCATGGGGCCTATAATGTACATATTTATACTATATATGACAATAGCATAAAAGATGGGAAAGGGTAACTATCATAACATTATTACATTTCTATACATTATAAGAGAGGTGTGCAATCTTAACTTGAAGTCCACTGAGACATTAAAGTTACATACTGTAATTCCCAGAGCAACCATCAAAAAAACATAGTTTTAGCTCAAAAGCCAATACGGAAATTAAAAAGGAACTCTAAAAATACTCAATTAACCTAAAAAGAAGTAACAAAGAAACAAACAAAAAAAAGAGATGGGACAAACAAGAACAAAGAGTAAGACAGTAGAACAAAATCTTACTTTATCAATGTTTACCTTAAGTACATGGATTAAACATTATGATTAAAAGACAGAGACTGACAGAATGGATTTTAAAAGTCTAAAAATGTCATGCCTATAAGTGACCTACTTTAAATATGAAAGCATAAATAGGATGGAAGTAAAGGGACAGAAGAAGGTCAGGCAAACAAGAAGGCTGAGGTTGAAATGACTACATTAATGCCAAGGGGGGGGGGAGTAAGAAAGGAAGGAAGGAAGGAAGAAAAGAAAACTAAAAAAGATTTGTTAGGTAGGTACACTTACATGTAAAATGACCTGTTTCACTACTGAATATTAAAACATGGCTCCTAGATATCTTTAAAATATGAATTTCCTTTCAAATTATTTATTCATATAAAATAAAATCTGTCCACAGTAAACTAATTCTAATTCTCTTCATCTTGAAAAATTTCTTTCAATCTATTATTCCCTGACATTATGAGCACCTTAAACTCCCACACGCTCCTCCAAATTAAGAAAATTATAAGCTAAGAAAATCTTTTACAAAATGTAGCAAAAGGAAAAGAATAAGTGCTCAAAATTTTTAACTTAATATTCATGAACATTTTTGATTGAGTATAGACTCTATCTATTCCCACATTCTACTACCAAATTTGTGAGCTGTCACCCAAAATCCACTTAACTGCCTGATAATTTCCTTTTGAAACTGGAATGTAACATCAAACATAAAAAAACACTGTCCACCCAACAGCCTCTAATTGAGATGTTAAAGAAATGGCATTAGAATGAATTCTTTCACTGGGTCATAATTTAGTTATGAAAGTAAAGCAATCATTCAGTTTTAACTAGATAGAGAAAGTGTGATACAATACTCACCTGTCTGTAACTGACAGAATGAATGAACTGGAGTTAATACCCTACACACCCCTATGGCAAAATGAACCCGACCCGGCAATTACCCAGCACTAGGTCAAAGCACAACACAACTAGTAAGATCAACCTGGACTATAGCTCCTCTTCTCAAAAAACAAACCACTTCATTGTCAGATACTGCATCAGAGACAGAAAACAAAAACACCACAGAATGAGAGCCCTCTTGTTCATCTATTAATTCATTCACACCTTTTTTTCTGAATGGAGAAGTCAAGATAGCACCAATAATAACCTTGTATTTTAAAAGATGCTGGGCTCTTGGGCTAAGGTAGTCTCAAAACCGATGCTAATACCTATTTTGAACTGAGTGGAGTACAGAGCCAAATCTCTTTCCACTGTACCTAACTGCTCCTAATGACTCATGCACAAGATATATTAGTAAACAAAGGGTATATAATCAATGCTATATAAAGGAAACTAAATAAGAGTCCAAAGAATATCAATATCAAGATTAATACATTTAACATAAAATCAGCCAAACGCAGACAGAACATCCAAATATACTCAATAAAAAATGATTCAGCAACAGTACAACTATTGTCCCTGCCCTTTCAAGCTCTCCTGTATTATAAACATTAGGAAAACACCTGGCTAACAGCCAGTAAAAACAAATTTCTAAATTCAGACAAGATAAAACTTGAATCAGGAAGTTCAAAGACAATGTTAATCACATACACAAAGTAATTCCCTACATCAGAAGCAGATTTACTATTAAGTCCCATGATCAGACAAGTTGAAAATTTCAAATCAAATGCACTTTTGAGAAACAGAATTCTGGGTGGGGTTGGGTAAATTAATGGTATCAGTGCTGGGGTACTTTATATTGCCTATTCTTGCTCCAAAGCTCCTGGCAGCAATTTGTTAAATAACTAATGTTAGAGTTCAAAATTCATTTACTTAAGAACTCTTGCCAATTGTATATGTGACAATACTTCCTTAATAATATATTGCTATTTCTATTTGTCTTCTAAATGAAATTGCTTAAGGATGTCAAGAATTCAGAGTCAAACCTGTTTAAATTTTTATATAAACAATATTCACCTCCCACTTTCTAACTGGGAGAAAAATTGATGAAGGAAATACTTTATCCAATCCGTCCACACTCAGTTTAACAATTAAGATGGAACCAGAAAATGAGAGTTCTAAAACTGCAAGTTTCTATACAAACATTACTTTACTACACACTACTCTAATGAACTCTTACCATGAAAGTGTTTTTGTTCCTAATTTTTTTTCTAACTTAATTCCTGGTTTGATTACTTGAATGCTCTTATATTTAAAAAGATTGTATAAATTCTAGACTAACATATTTTATGTGAAAGTTACCTTAGAACTGACGCCTAGTATAAGTACTTCTTAACATTCTTTACAATGTGATAATTCCTTTGAGGGACTTAAAAAGAAATCCTGGGAAGGGTGGGAAAGGGATGATCTCCAGAGATTTTGACGTAACTAGTCTTCGACAGAGTTATTCTAATGTGCAGCCAGTGCTGAGACTCACTGATCCAGTGGAATCCCTTATTTTAAAGAGAGAATAAATCATTTGCCCAATGAGAGGGAAGAGAGGTCAGGAGGGAATTAGTACAGCAGGTGTGAAAACTGAGACTATAAGTAGGTAGAACAAGACCCTGAAGATCTCAACATCTAACTGCATTTGGATAAGTCAGGAAAGTCTTCAGGGATGAATAGGAGTTTGCAGGCACGGACTTTTTTCTCATCACACGCGGATGGTGCTAGCGCAGAATGCGCAGGCCAGGGAGTGGCAGAAGATGAGTCTGGCGTGGTAAGTTAGAGCACAGCTGCGAAGGAATGTGCACTGTAAGGGACAGTGATATGAACAGACTTGTAGTTTACGAAGGTAATTCTGGCAGAGGCTGGTTACTGATAAAATCTCATGCTGAAATGCAGAGGGACGAGGTTAAGACTGTGGAAATGCAGAATGGGGAATAAGTTCAAATAATATTTAAGTGGCAAAATGTCAAGGCTTGATGACTGCCTCTTTCAAAACGTAAATAACGAGCTGAGGGTGGCTGAGATTTCCAGATGTGGGTGGGCAGAAAAGCTGGTGGTATCATTGGATAAGGCAGGGATGAGTAGTGGTGAAGAGCATTCACTCTGAGAAGAGACAGGCTCCTAGGAGGGAACCTGGGAAGGGGGGGGGGCGTGGGCTGGGGGGATACTAGAGAGATAGCTATTGGAATTTAGGCAAAGCATTTAACTTCTCAGGGATCCCATTTCCTCACTTATAAATGACAAACAAGTAGAAGAAAATGGAAGAATATTTCCATTTCTGCTCCTCTTGGCATTAAGTTTATGCTAGGCTTTCCTTCATTTTACCCTAATGACTTTTCTGTTGGCAGGCAGTGTTCTCATTTTACAGATGAGAAAACCCAAGCTTGGAAAGATAAAGCAACTGTGAGAGACCAGGGTCAAAGCCAGGATTTCACCTTCGAAGACCATATTCCTTCCGCAGTAAGGACATTTACGTGCCAAATGTGAGTGAGTCAGAGCAAGTAACTGGGAGAGAAGCATTATGTGAGGGGAGGAGGGGGTGCTGCGGAAGAGGGAGATGGAGCTGTCAGAACAAATCTTCAGCGAGCACACTGAAGGCCCAGGGCATTAGGCACTGTGCTGGGCACTGGGTTTTTAATGACAACTCGGTCATAACCCCTGCAGCTCCTAGAGGTAAAGACCTTGTCAATTGGGCAGTTACAACACGACATTAACGCAGGGCAGGAGCAGGCGAAGCAGGCCTGCTTCATAGCAGATGAAGGCAACATTCTTCCTCCTACTGCCCCCCTTCAGCGAACACTGAGAGCGTAACTGGAATCCAACTCCAGACCGGAAGAAAATGAAATCTACAGCCATGGATGTACTGCACAGAAACATGATGTACTTCTGACAGCAGCTTACAGTTCTTTCCAATCAACAACTTTTCTGAGTATGGTTTTCATTTGTAGCAGGTGGATTTTTTATGGGTTGTTATTAAGTACACAGCAAAAAGCTACTATAAATATGCCAAATGCGGACAACACACTGTATAGAAAAAATTATATAACTGCTTTCCTATGCTTGAGATGGCTCTTACAGCTCGAGATATGCTGACGGGGGATTTATTTTTTAACTTGTTTGCTGAAGATTTGTTCCAACTGAACATAACACAGAGCAAACTATACCCTTAACAGCCTCTAAAATGATGCATTCTTAAGTACTGTAATACTTAAGTAAACACTGTTTCTGAAATATTCATTTTGATCCACTTATAAATCAAAATTTGAATTAGCAAAAGTTTAAAATACATGTGGCTTTTAAATTACTATATAAAAAGACATAAAGAGCTAGAAAATATTATTCTCCAAGGCAAATGGCCAAAATGTCTTTTTTTTTTAAAGCTTGAACAACTTCATTTCCCAAGTTTATTCAAAATGAATGATTCTCAGAGAATAAGAACTGATTGGAAGATTAATTTTAAACTGAGATGATTTCCATATTTAGCAAATACTGGGTTAAAAACAAATTCTAATTTTATTGACTCATAAATTAGCATTTGATTTACATGTTACAAAGTAAATATTTGTAAACAGACTAAACAAATGTCTTATTTAACAGATAAAAAAAAGAAAGAGAGAAGTCTCTTCTATTTTCTAGCTCTTTATTCTTTGTGATACTAGGAATCAGTAGAATTTAAATTTAAACAAGGTGCTTTGCTAAATTCAGAAGTATCACAAACACACACAAAAAGCTAAAGTTTAATCTACCTGTCTAAGATCTCATGGCTAGTTAAGTAGCAGATGGGACCAGGTAGCTAGTTATCAGGTAGGCAGTTGGTAAGCTGAAAAGACTCAGTTAAAAGAGGAGTTGTTGGCCTATAAATAGAGGACAAACTGATGGTTGCCAAGGTTTGCCAGAGGGTGGAGGGGAATGGGAGGTACAGGCTTCCAGTTCTAGAATGATGAAACCACAGGGATGAAAGGCCCAGCATCAGGAATAGAGTCGATGATGGCAACAGCACTGTACGGTGACAAGACAGCCGCAGCTGCAATGAGCCCAGAGCTGCTGCGCAGAGTGCAGAACTGCTGAATCGCTATGTGAGACACCTGAAACTCGTGTAACAACGCTGTCTATTAACTATACTCAAATATTCTTTTAAACAAGAGGAGTCGTTAAGGATAATACACATAAATCTTGACACATTTTCTTTTAAACCAGAGTCTATAAATGTCCTCTGGTTTTGCCGGTCTTCCACTACAGGGCCGAGGCCTTCTCCTTCCACATGTATCGGCTGGCTGGCATAAACCACCACGGCCTATGATTTTGAGTTTCAACTTTTTATAAAGTGGAACAAAAATTTAAAGGATTTTAAGTAAAGAACTATATTTTTACAATTTTTAACCCGATTTTTCCATTTCTCTCATACACCTGATTCAATAGTATTAAGCACATGACTTGGTGTTCCCAAATATTTAACTTTTTTTTGCACTCGTATTTCATCACTTTCCGTAACATTTAGTTAAACTATGTAATTACAGTTACTCCTGCTACTGGCATAAACGGATTTGGGAATAAACACAGCTGATTTTTGGTTAGTATACAACTTCATTAGTGAGAACAGAGATGCATACCAGACTTCAGTGTCACCTCCTGTCCCAAGACAAAGGGCCTGGAGAAGGTCGGTAAACCAGCAAACTGGACCAGTGGAGGACAGATAAAAGAAGCTCTACCACAAAACATTTTAAAGATTTATGTTGATGCCAAAGGCATCTCAAATTAGAAACTTGGGCCTTTTTACATTTTCTCATGTTTGTTAATACAAATTACAACTTAGATATTATTTTGTTATTGTCTAACTTCATGCAAAATATGCTAATACTGTACTTTGAGACAGTTCAGAGTACAGCCAACGAAAGTTCATATTCAGAGTATCATTAACAGTACTCTAGCAGCTCTACGACTATAAATCAGTGTCTACTGCCATTGCCAAAGAGGAAATCTATTCTCATTTTATCACAGTCCTTCAGAATACTTGTGAATTCTCCTCTACATTAAATACACTTTGGCATATATCATAAAAGAACAATTTCAATCATCTGTGAAAATTTTATTAGTTTTACGACAGTGGTGGATAAGGAGTTTGGAGTTTTTCTTAACTAATTGAGATAAAATTCACATTCCATGAAAGTCATCACTTTCCATGAAAGTCAGTGATTTTTAGTACATTCACAAGGCACGCAACTATCACTAATTCCAGGACATTTTTACCACATTTAAATCCCATGTGCATTAGCAATCATCTCCTTGTCTCCTTGCAGCTCCTGGCAACCACTCATCTTTCTGTCTCTATGGATCTGCCTATTCTAGACATTTCATGTAGAGTATGAGGCCCCTGTGGGGAGCGCCTCTCACTTAACATAATGTTCTCAAAGATTCAGCCATGTTGTGCCAGGTGTCAGTATTCCTTTCCTTTTTCGAGATAAGTAATATTCCACTGTATGGATTTACCACATTTTGTTTATCCATTCATCAGTGATGGACTCGATTGTTTCCACTTTCTGGCTGTGATGAGTGATGCTGCTATGAACCTCATGTTCAAGTTTTGTGTGAACATGTTTTCACTTCACATACATAGGAGTGGAATTACCATGTAGTACCTGTACGCCTAACTATTTGAAGAACAATACACAACTGTCCACAGGGATACACGGCACACATCATTTTAGAGCCCCCCCTCTAGCAGAACAGAAGGGTTCTAATTTTTCCAAATCCTTTTCTTTTGCGGGGGGGGCGGGTTAATCATAGCTATTTTAGTGGATATGAAGTGGTACCTCATTGTTGTTTGGATTTGCATTCCTCTAATGACTAACGATGTTGAGCATCTTTTCATGTGCTTATTGGCTATTTATGCATCTTCTCTGGAAAAAATGCCCATTTAAAAGTTGGGTCATTGGTCTTTTTTGTGTTCGTTGGAATAGTCCTTTCATGTTTGCGAGGAGCTGTCACAAAGTGCTGCTGAGAATGTAAAACTGATACAGCCACTCTGGAAAGCAGTTCACTATTTTCTTAAAGTGCTAAATGTAATTTTACCCTGTGATCCAGCAATTCCACTCTTACGTGTCTATCCAAGAGAAACGGAAATGCACATCTGCACAAAGCCTTACAAGCAAATATTCACAGCAGCATTATTCCTAACAGTCCCAAACTATAAACAATTTAAATGACCATCAACTAGTTAATGAAATTAGCAAAAAGGGGTATATCCTAATGGAATATTATTCAACAACAAAAAGGAAAGAAATACCGATACAACATGGAAGAAACTAAAATACATTACGCTCAGTGAAAGAAGCCGGACACCAAAGACCCCTGGTCGTATGACTCCATTTACATGAGATTTCCAGAAAAAGCAAAGCAGAAAGCCTTTATGGCTGAAAACAGTGGTCTTCTGAGGCTGGGGTGGAAACCGAGATTACATGTACATGGAATGGCTGCAAGGTTTCTTGTTGGTATGATGAAAATATTATAAAAATCACTGAACTGTACACTTTTTTTTTTAAGTGAACTTTACACTTTTAAATAAGTAAAACTTCGGGTATATAAATGGCACCTCAATAAGGTTGCTTTAAAAAAATATATGATCTGTATGTACACTTGTATTGCAGCATCACTCAGAACTGCCCCAAACTGGAAACAACTCACATGACCTTCGGTCTGGGCGGAATAAAAAACTAGTGCATCCATACAACAGATCGCCCCTGAGCAGTAGTGGGATGGAGCTCCTGACACCTGCAGCAATATGCCCGAGTCTCAAATGCAGTCCTCTGTGTGAAAGGAAGCCGTCCCCAAAGGGCTTCGAGAACTGGAAAGCCACTTCTGTGAGAAAGCCAGAGCTCTAGAGACAGAGAAGACATCAGTGGCTGCCACGAGTGGGATTGATAACAAAAGGGAAGCCAAGGGGAAGTCTAGGGGTGAGAGAACTGTTCTACATCTTGATTGTGGTTGTGGTTTATTTGTCAAAAATCAGAAATGTATGTCAAAAGCAGTGGTTGTTACCACACATTTACAAAAAAAATAAAGTCAAAGCAATGACATGGCAAAAGATGATTTCTCGCAGTTGGATTTTTCATAGCAAACAACTAGAAAGAACCCCAGTCACGACCCCAGGAGACAGGTTAAATACACAGGTGTGTATTTACGGCATTAAATACACGGGACATCCACACAGTAAGCACCATGCAGTCATCAGAAAGAACGAGGAAGCTCTCCGAGGGCACTGATAGGGAGAGAGATCTGATTTGCTAAGTGAGACAGTAAATGAGAGAAAGAGAAAAAGAATATATTCATTTTTGCTACAATGGAACTCTGGGTGCAGACACAAGAAAGCGGTGGGGTGGCTGTCACCTTGTGAGCGAGCGCGCTGGTGTGACGGTGTGCTTGCTCGCTGCGGGGAGAGTAGATTTCCTACTGTCTTCCTATCATCTTTGAACAGGCGGATATAGTACTTATGTTTTAAAAAGAAACAGATCAAAACAAAAAAACCTTCTGAATACTGTCCCATCCTCCAGTATACAATGTATACTCCCTCTCACCTGTGTCATCTGCAATTTGTCTTTGTATATTCAACTTAGCCAAGGATTAAAATACTGAACAGAGCTAAGGCAATCCTTGCAATAAACTAATAAAAATCTCTCTTAAATGGGTGTCAATCATTCCTGTGCAGTTGTAAACCACACGAGCTACAAGGGGCATGACTTTGGGCATGTCACTTCACCTCCCTAAACCTCTTAGAAAGATGGGTGTACATGGTGTCTCTAAGCTTGCGGGTGCAAATTAAAGAAGACCATATATGTTAAGTGCTCGGGAGTCATGCTTGGTGCTGAGAAGGCATTCAGTAACCGCTCACTGGCTTCCTCTTTAGCTACGGTAATATCCTGGCTGGAGTATCCACCTGTCATTGTATTCAGCCCATATTACTTAAAACCTCTCCAGTGGTGAAGGCTTTCTTCTGTTTGTTAGGCTCAAATTTGCCTGGCTTCAAATTCCAGCTCTGAAATTGTCTAGTTGGTGAGTAAGAACTTTCAAAGCCACAGGATCTTTGGTTAAAGATGGAAGTGATGAAGGCTCGTACTTTGTAGGATTAAAGGGAGAACTGAAGATAGATGAGTGGTCACAGCAGAGCTGTGAGCACACCGTGCAGAGGCAATCAATGATAGCAACCAGTACTATTATTTTGTCTACCATAGGCCTGGTCCCCTAGGATATGCAATGACATAGAGTATCACACTTATTACCTAAATTTTGTAAAAACTTCACAATAGACTTCATTTCTAGCTTGTCTTGACTTTCTAATTATACTTCAAACGTCAAAAAAAAAGTTTATTCCTACCAACTGTTCAGACACACAAAAATACCATGATGAATAAATGATAATGGGTTTTAAAATCTCCCTAACACAGACGTAATACAGGCTATCTCTAAAAGTAACAGAAGTTGAAATCAATATTTATATATTGTGTTGTCTTCTCCAACATTTGGGATTTAACAGGCTTGGGATTTCTAGATAGCTGGCAATACGACATGGGAAAGAAAAAAAAATGAACTCATTTTATAGGAAAGGTACTGGGGTGCCTGGGTGGCTCAGTCGGTTAAGAGTCTGCCTTCAGTTCAGGTCATGATCCCAGGGTTCTGGGCTTGAGCCCCACGTTGGGTTCCCTGTTCAGTGGGGAGCGTGCTTCTCTCTCTCCGTCTGCCTGCTGCTCCTCCTACTTGTGCTCTCTCTCTCTCTCTCTGTGTCAAATAAATAAAAAATCTTTAAAAAAAAAAAAATAAATAAAGGAAAGGTACTGTTCTGGGGCACCTGGGTGGCAGAGTTGGTTAAGTGGTGAGATGGGGTTCACAGCGGGCGTGAAGTGGAGCCTGCTTAAGATGCTCTCTCTCCATTTTTCCCTCTGCCCCTTCCCCTCTCTCTCCAGTGGCTCTAAAAATAAATAAATAAAAGAAAGAAAGAATGAAAGAAAGAAAGGGCATTGTTCTTATAGTCACTTCTGAAATCTAGGTACCCAAATTAATCTCAATGGATTACAAGATTCCTGAAGCTGTTTGTTTTTTTAAGTACAATCAGTAAAAGCTCTCCATGTACTTTTTGTTCCTTATAACATTTACCTCTTTGGCTTTTTCTTAAAGGAGCCAGAGAAGTTCAGGATTTTGAATTTAGTCCTTGAAGTAATTATCAGGGTTACAAGATCCGTACTGGAAATGACTAACTACTGAAGGGGAAGACAGCTCAGGTTGCTGTGTTCCACAAGCCCTTTGTTTTTCAAGCAACATTACTTTAATTATTTCCTATAAATATATCATTGTCCTTAAGAAAAATATTTTTCAGATAAAGATGAAAAAAATCTTTAATCATCACTTGGAACATGGACCTTGGAAGATCACTTGGAAATGACCTCAGCTTATTATAAACCTTCTAAGACAGATTTAGTGCATAAAGCCCACTTGCCAAATAAAAGCAACTATTACATGGAATTTCATTAAACAAGTTATTTTTAAAAGACTCAAGAGTTTTTATCAGATATGTGGCAACAGAATATTTTTACAAAATTCTGGGAGATATGGTTAAAAAAAAAAAAAGACCTGCCAACTGGACAGAGCTGAGTTGTCAGTCACAGAGGGCTCCCACTCACCCACCTCTGGGGCCACCCTCAACTCTTCTCATGTTTCAAACCTTTGGCTGCCATGACCATTCTCTGCCAGACCAAGATTTCCATTAAACTGTGGGTAGGAATTACAATTTCCTTTTGAATCCAGAAGAGACTGGGTCCCCAAGTATTTACCTGCAATGGAATTCCGACCAGGAAGCAGTGCTCCCCGCCTCCCCCTGGAGGGGCTGCCTATGCTGCCATTACCTACGCACCTTGACAAGACGGTCAAGAAAGGAACAGGCAGCCGCACCGTGCCGACCTGAGATAGACAGCAGTGGGCAGACACATTAATGCAACATTCCAGTCTCTGTCTTCTTAGCACACTGCACTGTTAAAGGCTGTAAACCTTAATGTGGTCCTTGAGGCAAGTGGTTGGGGTGTGATGCGGGGCGGTGAGTCTTTCTTTGAAGTGCTCAGGCAACCCCAAGAGGTACCAAAGCACAAAACAAAAGACAGATTTCATGGTTTTGAACAACCCAACCCTGTGCACGACAGCAAAGTACGCAAAGAACATACAGGAAAAAATATAACAGGGAAATGTTATAGTTATAACATTATACACATATAATGTTATAGTTATATAAATGTTATAGTAGTTAAAAAAATACTTAAAGACAGAAACTGAGAAGAACCTATTGCCCACCATACATTAAGTAAATACTGGTACATTCATTTCATTGAAATTATGCTACAACTGGAAAAGCAAGCAGACCTTTATGAACTGAAAGGGTAAATATCTGTTTTATACACACACACACACACACACACACGGAAAACCTGGCTACTGAACAGAAAAGGTCATGTATACATACAACACATACACAGACTGAGCAAGAGAACTGGGGCAGGTAGGCAGAGTAGCGGGCAGGCTGGCAGGCAAGAGCAGGCAGCGAGAGACTGGACAAGGCAGACTAAAGAGGAAGACGACGAGTTGGACAGAGATGGGGCAGGAGGCAAAGAAGAGCAGAAGTGGGCAGGCAGACACGGAGACCAACAGACACGCGGGGACTGACTGCCAGTATACACTTCCACGGGCGAATGCTCAGTGTCCCGGACTATAGCCGCCAGCCACATGTGTCTGTTTAGATTTAAATGAATTTAAATTAAATTCGACAAAAAATGCAGGTCTGCAATCAAACTAGGCACATTTCAAGTGCCCCACGGCCACGTGGGGCTAATGGCTCCTGCACCGGCGGACAGATGAGAACATCCCCGTCACTGCACGAGGGTCTAGTGGGTGGTGCTGTTCTAGACCCTTTGGGATTGTGTGAAGTTTTTACAATGAGCATGCTGTACCTGTGTAGTCTGCAAAGAGAATAAAGCCATTTCCAATCGGAAAAAGAGAAATACAGAGGTTTTTGGTCCTCCTGCCCCATGCTGCATCTCTTTCTCAAACAGCACAGAAGCACCAGAGGGCTCACGAGGGCTTAATGATCTGTGTACTGCCAATTTTCTAAGTTATTTGGTTCCTACTAAGTCAGTTAACTACTTAACAAGACTTCAAATACCAGCAAAATAAGGAAGACGACGACATATATTTTGAGTGTCGTGACATGACTCTTGTTCTCTAAAATTTAAAGAAAAGGTCATGTTACCCATTCTTCATAAAGTAAGTGCAGTTGCTAGAAACCCCTTGGAGTTTAGACAAACATTAGATGGAAGCTTTTCTTCAAAAGAATAATAGCACTTGGGGCGCCTGGGTGGCTCAGTGGGTTAAAGCCGCTGCCTTCGGCTTGGGTCATGATCCCAGGGGCGTGGGATCGAGCCCCATATCAGGCTCTCTGCTCTGCGGACAGCCTGCTTCCTCCTCTCTCTCTCTGCCTACTTGTGATCTCTGTCTGTCAAATAAATAAATAAAATCTTAAAAAAAAAAAAAGAATAATAGCACTTAAAAATAACATTCATTTTTTTCTGATTCAATTCAGTACAAAGTAGAGAAGAAAATAAAGTAAGCCTGAGGTTAAAAAAGGGGGGCACATTAACTGTAAAAGAAAATGGCAATGCTAAGAACCCGTTTTCAATCGAAAGCCGAAACACCAAAGCAATGAATGTTCATAACAACCAGTTTCTAAAGGCTTTCTCATATAAGAGATGTCTGAAGCATCTGGTGAGGTTTTAAGAGAGTAACACTTTAAAGAAAAGCTAATAGAAAGGTCTCCAGAAAAAAAAGAAGGATATATACAAGTTTGAGGGGAATGTACAAATGGTAACATTTTGAGACCCTTAGTTCGCTCTGAAAAAACCACTGATTGCTGCTCAAAGATAGTCCCTAGGGCTATCCCCAGCAGCATCCATTGACCCACTGGGTCCCGTGGTTAGATCTAATCTGTGCCTTCAAAGTTCTCCTTAAAACCCTGCCCAGTATCACATCCACCAACTTGCCCAACGCAAACACCCGCTACTCTACTGCCAGACCCTACGTTCCAAACACAACCATCTGGTCGAAGTTCCTATCGTAGAGCTTTGCATAATATATAAATTTCCAGTAATTAAGCCAGTATAAAAGTGACACAAGAATGTACGCTAGACCAGTGGAGCAGAACTGCGGATTGAGCAATCTAATACACGACAAAGTGGCATGACAAATCCGTGGGGGCAAAGATGGACTGTGCAATCAGAGATGCTGGCTCATACCACCAGTTTATTCACATGGAAAATTATTCCCTATCTCATACCACACACACAAATAAATTCCATGTGGATTAGACTCATGCTAAAGAGCAGAACAAACTTTTAGAAGAAAATATGGTAGGATCTCTTTATGACCCCAAAGTACTCTGAGTACAGCAGGATTTATTAAACATGATGCAAAGAGCACCAACCATAAATGAACAGACCAATAAATATGACTTGATGAAAATGTAAACTTGCACACAACAAAGCACACCATAAAAGATAAGCCACTGGGAGAACATATTTGAAATGCAAAATATCAACAAAAGATAAGTAGCCAGAACATATAAAGAACTAGAGATATAGAGGGCGGTAGGGGGGAAGCAATCCAAGAGAAAAAACATACAGAAGAGAAACAAGTCACAAAGGAGAAAAGTGAAATAGTCAAATAAACAAAGAAATGATGCTCAAACACACTAGAAATGAAGAAAATGCACCACTTCAAATTAGCAAAAAAAGTAAAAATCTGATAATACCAAGGCCTGGCAAGGTTATGGGACGATAGGAACTCTTGGACATTGCTCCAAGGAGCTGCACTTGGTACAAATGGAGAACGATCTGGCAACACCTAGTGACGTCAAGAATGCACACACCCTATGTGCCGGCCGTTCCCCTTCTAAGTACACTCTCAAAAGCAGCTGTCAGATATGCACCAGAAAATAGGTACTGCATGTTCACAGCAACATTGTTCAACAGCAAAGCATGGAAATTACCAAGCTCCCGCTGACAGCACATGAACAAACTATTATAATCCTAGAATGCCCTGTAACAAAGATGGATAATAGTCATGAACAACAGGAATTATTGCTACATACATCTCTATGGAAGTATCTTGTATATCCCGTGAAACGAACAAGCAAGTCGCTGTAACATACAAGAATATACCACCCTGCCCAAAGTTCAAGACCCACAAACTAAATACAGTGTGCATAGATACAAAGGCATGTATCATGAGTAGAAAGCCATGGAAGGGAGTCACACACTCTCACTTCAGGAGGATGGTTCTTCTGCAAAAGGCAGATGGGTGAACAGCATCTGGCATGTCCGCAGGGGACATCAACTCTACCTGCACTGTTTTACTTTACATCATTTTAGGATTCTCATGTAAAGCAAAGGTAGCAAGATGTTAACATCTGGCTAAGCTGTACAGAGGTTGTATCACTCTCCATATTTCTCCATATCCCTAGGTTATTTCAAAGGGTAACTTGCATTTTCAAGAAAGAGAGAAAGCAGCAGAGGGACACCTACTGAAGCGGTTGTCTCCTCAAATCATGCCTGGGGCTACGTGCAGCTTTTCTGTTTTGTTTTCTTGCCTTCTTTATTTTCTACTTCTTTTCTCCCAGAAAGTCAACCCAGATACTTTTCGCCCAATTTCTTCTCCCACCTCACTGCCCAAACCAACACGGTACTTTTTTGCTCTTGGAGGGCCTACTATATGCATCCTCACATTTATATAAATTGTGTATTAAATGCCTCCAAGGTGCCAGTTCCTGTGCCAGGAGCTGGAGAAACATACACTGTCCTTCCCTTCGCAGAGTTTAGCCGCAAGGAACAGAAACATGAGATAAGCATGGAAAAAGTTATGCAATTAAAATTGTGAGGAATACTATGAAGTTGAAAACAGTACATGCCACGGGAACATATAATAGAAAGGCCCCATGTAACGTCGACTGGGTCAGAGGAATAGGAATATGCCAGGAAGGGAAGGGTGGAAGAGCCTTCCGGACAGAGCGACAAACCAACCGGGCAAAAGACATCTTTTGCAGGACGCTGGAGCACCTGAAGGGAGGGGACTGCTTCTGATTCCTATCTGATAATCTAATTCCTTCTGACTGTCTATCTCCCGATTCTGTGCCCATTTTTTCCTGGGCACTCTAACAAATGCTTCCTGGCTGATTCTAAGGCGGCCTCTCAGCAATCAGGAGATTCTGTGCCGGTAGCTCTAAGGCAGGAAAGCAGTCCCTGGGGAATGGCCCAGTAGGTAAAAGGAGTAGTCACCCAAACAGGCAGAATGGAGTCTGAGCCCACTGCCTGTAGTAGTTCAGTCCCGCAGAAAGCACTTGCATATGCTCCACATCATGAGAGAGGGGAGCCTTTTTCTTCAACTATCCATCCATCCGTTTACCCATCCTCTTCCTTGTGCAGTACCATCATCCTCCCCTACTCATCAGTTTACTTCAATACTTTTAAGGGCACCTATGTGTGCCAAGCTAGGGCAATGAAGACCCATAGAAGCATGGCCTCTGCCATGAAGAGCTTTCCTTGCAGACCATGGATCACAACTAAGGGTGACTATGTCCCCCAGGGACCATGTGACAATGTCTAGAGACACTGCGGGTTGTCACAATGCAGCAGAGGGCAGGGGGTATGCTACTGGCATCTGTGGGTACAGCCCAAGGACGTTCCTTACAATGACAGTCCCCCACAACAAAGAATTAATTATCTGCCCCAAACGTCAATAATGCCAAGGCAGAAAAACCTGGCATACATGATTTAGAACCATGTCTAGCGACAAATGGCAGAGGTCAAATGCCAGAGGTCTATGAGAGAGTTACACACCAGGTCATGAGAAAGGCACATCAACAGCGTCCACAGTGCAAGGACGAGAAACCTGCTCTAGAGAATTAGCAATGTAATTACAGCACGATGCACACGGAGTATAAAATGTCATCCAAATACAAAGATGCAGCATCACCTCTAGAACCAGAAGCGAAAAGGTTTCCTCTAAAGTGACATCTAATTCAAAACCTGAAAATCAGACGAGTTAGAAAGGGATGTAAGGATGAAGGCTGGGTAAAGCGGTTATCCCAGACACGAAGGGCAGCTAGTGGGCAGGTGGGACTAGGGATCGGAAGAAATACGTCTGTACAATGGAAGGTGGGAGCAGCTGCTGCAGGCCTGGAGGGGTAGACAGGCCCAAATCATAATGGCCTTGCGTGATGGGTAAGAAATGCCAATGTTGGGGGCACCTGGGTGGCTCAGTGGGTTAAAGCCTCTGCCTTCGGCTCGGGTCATGGTCCCAGGGTCCTGGGATCGAGCCCCGCGTCTGGCTCTCTGCTCAGCAAGGACCCTGCCTCCCCCACTTCTCTCTGCCCGCCTCTCTCCCTACTTGTGATCTCTGTCTGTCAGATAAATAAAATAAAGTCTTTAAAAGAAAAAAAAAAAAAAAAGAAATGCCTGTGTTATCTTTAGGGCAGTAAAAAGCCACCGAAAGGACTGACACAGAGGAGTAATATAAACAAAGCTTGATTTAGGACAATGGACTGCTAAGAAACTGAGTGGGAGGGGGCTGCCATGACCCACATGACAGTTGTGTCTTGACCTAATGCTGATTCTGATGGAGGGAAAGCATTCAAGAGATGCGTGGGTATTAAGTACCACACTAAGATGTGTACCTATGCCAGCTCTCTGCCTACTAATTTCAAAGCCCCACAAACTCCCAAACCTTGAAGTTTTAAAATAATTCATCTGTGGCCCAACCTAACCAGAACCGTGTGGCAGCGAGAAGAGATCGCAGACTCAGTTGAGGCTATTCATAGCACGTTCACCCTACTGAATGGGAGTATTTCAAGGCAGGAGTCCTAATGTTTAATTACAGGCTACTGCCCCACACCTCACTGGGTAGCATAGTAACTTTTCAAAATTCAGAAAAGTCCTGGGGTGCCTGGGTGGCTCAGCTGGTTAAGCATCTGACTCTTGATTTTGACTCCAATCACGATCTCAGGTCATGAGATTGAGCCCCACATCGGGCTCCACCCTGGGCATGGGGCCTCCTTGACATTCTCTCTCTCCACTGCTGCCCACCCCCAAGCACTTCTTTAAAAAAACCCCAAAACAAAACGAAACAAAACAAAATCCCAGAATAAAAAACTTCCCTAAAATTAGAAAAAGCCTGTATTCCAAAACACAGCCGGGCTCAAGGATTTACAGTAACGGGTTGTGGAGTTACACAAAGTGCTAAATAAACTTTGATCAAACTCCAGGGAACTGGGCAAAGTAGGTTATGTGTTCAGAGTATTTTTCTAAGTCACTATCCTTACTAACAAAGTATGAAACTTCTAAATAGCACATATATCCCTACCACGTGATTCACTTTATGTAACTTTGCCTTAAAAACCTAGACATCTGGCACGTGATCCTAGCAGACACAGCAGCAGGATTTGGGGAAAGAACTAAGATTATTTCAGTGAAATTTATCTATCTACTTCATCATTCTTCCTCCCCAGAGGGCCACACAGAAAAAAGAGTAGGTACAGTCAGTAACGAGCACTGGATCTTTACCTGAGTAGAATCATTCCAGATACAGCCAGTCAGGAGTTGAAAGAGTCTGAGGGTCACCCTCCCCATCACCATGAACACAGCCATAAACACACCGGTGACCTGACGCTTTCTCAGCAGAGGCGACCTGGCCCCTCTGCACTCGTTTCAAGTGGTCACTGGGCACAGCTGCAGAGACAGGGAGAAAGGACCTGGGTCCCACTCCCATTCATTCCTCCACTCCTCAACATACATCTGTGTCCCGGGCACTGTTTCTTCTAGGTGCTGAGGACACAATGGAGACAGATGTGGTCCTTCAGAGATCATGGACTCTACAAGGGCACAAGGACATAAAATGGGTCATTACAATAAGGTGTAAGAAGTGAGGAAGGGAAAGCATACTCATGACAGTGTGCACAAGAGGGACCGAATGAAGTAGGAAGGGAAGAATCTAGAAAGATCTGAGAAAGTGATATTGAGACGGAGACCTACAGGATAATGAGAAATTTGGATCCGAAGGTACTAGAAAGAAAGGAAGCAATGGAACTGAAGTGAACCAGACAGGAGGAGAAAATAAGGTTTGAGAGCTGAGGGTGGGGGTATAAGGCAGTGAAGCTCAGAGCCAGCAGAAACACGGTGGAATGCAGCCTCAAGTGTAGGCTGCAAAGGGGCTATCCTCTATCCAACTCTATCCATCGTACTGGAAATGGGACTATACACTTTCTGATGTTCTGGAAGGCATTTCTTGCCTAAAAAAATAAATAAATGTGGGAAGTGGGTTTAAAATACTTAAACACTTGTTTTATTCTTATTTGTTTTGGGCTAGGAGAAAACAGCCCTTCTAATGTACTATAGTACATCTAAAATGCACTTCAAATGCACAAAACAAATAGCTGTGTCCTGAAACATTGAGAACACTTACAGTGAGACTCAATCATAAATTAGGTCATCCGCAGCACGCTGCCAACTTTGTAAAGCACTATGGTCTGGCAGGGTACTTTAGGATAATAAATTTACCAGAAACATAATTAAGACATTCAGATGTCAATTGAGAAGACTTTGGCACATTAAAGTTTCCAACCACAAATATACCAGAGCAAATCATACTCTATATTCTGAACCTATGACAGTTTGAAAAGCAACTGCTAGAATTCCACCCCAGCGATCCCAAGGACTCGCCATTCATAGCCGCTACATTTATTGACAGACTCTTGTTATCTCATGCCAGAGTAACAGACTTTTTAGTTCTGTGTAATGCTTTTTATCCTAAAATAATTCAAGAGACCTACTAAACTAAAAGAGCTCATATTTAACTTAGTGCACTCTGGAGACTTCGGTGGGGGAATGAAGCCTGATGTAAGGGGAGGCACACCTCCCAACTATTACTTAGTTTCTCTGTGGATATGTCCCCCCCCC
>ML101249.1:12784-24128 GCA_003697995.1 Taxidea taxus jeffersonii | reverse complement strand
AAAAAAAAAATATTTATTTAATTAATTTAAAATTTAATTAATTTAAAATTAATTTAATTTAATTTAAAATTAATTTAATTTTTAAAAAAATTATTTATGCTAGAGAGTTAGCGAGGACAAGCAACGGTAGCTGCAGGCAGAAGGAGAGGGAGAAGCAGGCTTCCCACTGAGCAGAGAGTCAGATGGGGCTCGATTCAGGACCCTAAGATCATGACCTTAGCCAAAGGCAGATGCTTAACTGACTGAGTCACCCAGTCACCCCTCCACAAAATTATTTATACAGAAATGTTCACAGCAGCTTTATTCAGAATAGCTTAAGACTCAAAATAGTCTGAATGCCTCTCAATAGATAGAATATGGCATATCCATATAATAGATTAGTACAGAGCATTAAATTGAAAGGACAAACTACAGATATACATCAACATGGATGGATTTTAAAGCATTATATAAAGTAAGTGAAAAAAGTATATAATTGTGTGTTTCCACTTATATGAATTTCAGTAATGGACAGATATAATATTTGATGACAAAATTAAGAATGGTTATCTCTGGGGATGAGATGATTAATTAGGAAGTGTCATAGAACACTCTGGAGTTATTTGGGTGCTGATATAAATTTTTCCTATCAAACTGTGGATGATTTATATTTAGTTATGAGCAGTTAGTGTTAGTAACCTTTTCTCTATCTTAAGTGTTTATCCTCCATCCTAACTCTTGTTTTTCTACTTTGTTATAATTTTTTTTGCAAAAAGAAATAATATATTGTCATTTAAATCTATTTGCTGATATTTCCTATGCTATATATGTTATAGAATATTTCTTAAATGCTTTTGTTATACAAACCATTCTAAGTAATTTTTAATTGGTTGATTTATATTTTTACTACATTAGTTTTTTAAATATAGTATTGGGTCACAATATGATATTTCTAATTTTTCTATTCACTAGTTTAGTGGCTTATTTCTTCGCTGGCCATAATATTATGACACTTTCTAGAGTGATCAATATTATATTGACAGAGCTACCAGAATAGCTGTAGGTACTCTACATTATTCTGACTGAAAAAAGGAACTGGTAATTTATTCTGGCTCAATGTGAATAAATTCATTAGAGTTTTATAGAACAACTGTGTTTCTCATATTTCCAAATAACTATAATCCAAAATACTGAATAATGTTTTTATTCAGATAATGAATGAATATTTATCTGTTGCTTTTTCCCCTAGGTACAGTAACTAGGTTGAGAAATAACAGGACAAGGAATTGCTTTTAAATTAGGTCTTCACCATTGAAATAACTGGAAAATATTGCCAGGCACTTGTAATCTTTCCTGCTGTGGCTATTTGAATCCCTGCAGAGTTCCGAAGACAACTTTTATGCCATATTCACTACTAAGAAGATATGGAGACTGAAGCTATGGAAAAACCATTTCTAAGTTAATCAATTTTCTTCAATAAAACAACAGTTGGGCTCTAAAGCACTGTGATGTAGTTTTAGAAAATTGAATTGTCATGAAATAAATTTTTAAGAATTATGCAACATTCTTTTCACTTAACATTACCCCAAAACTACATCTTTAAAGATTCATGGTCCTGAAGTTTAGAACCTATCATGAGGCAACCATCACATTCATGGTGTGATCTCTATGGCAGTGAACTCTGAACATTTGTTGATTAATCCATTTAACTCACTTAACCACCAATGATACTCCTTTGTATTATCCTATATTATCCTGAACATAATCATCCTATATTATTAGGACTTACTTCTAGAATATGTTTGTATAAAGCTTTGCAAATAGGAATGGCCACATGGAGGATTATTTTCCTAATTTCATAAGACAAAATGCTGGGTCCCATTCCTACATTAAACTGATTATAGGAAAATATGCATATACATATGATTAATAAAACTAGAAAGATGCTTTTGTAACTGTAGATAATATATAAATATTAATCTTCCTATATTTTCTGTGAAATATTCTGAAACTATGAGAAAATTCCGTAATGTAAAAATAAAAGTTGAATAATTAGAAAAGACTTAAGTTAAATATTTCATTATATTACATTTAGAATACATAAAAATAAATAGCATTTCATCCACAGCAATTATATATAAGAAGACAATTTGAGATACTTAAGAATCTATATGGTATGCATATTTGTACATTGAACTGCAACACCCAAAAAAGCTTGAGCCAGATCATTTTCAGATGATGGTTATGACTCTATTTCAAAACTGGTATGAAGAGATAGGTTGACAGAACATTTTAATATTTCAGAGATTACTATCGGGCTTGGGATCAGATACTAAGAAAAAAGCAAAGGAAAGAATAAGAGACAAAAATCAATCTTATTAGAGTTCATTAGTGATATTAATTCTTTTTTTTTAAAGATTTATTTATTTTAGAGAGAAAGAGTGCTTGCAAGAGTGGGAGGAGGGGCAGAAGGAGACAATCTTTAAGTTGGCTCCTTGCTGAGTAGTATTCTTTTTCTCATAAAATTTGCCTGTGCAAAACTCTTTACAGTCATGAATAAAGTAAATTGTGCACTATTTTTTAGCTGCCACTTCTAGACAAAATAAGTCAATGGTTTAGCTGATATTAATTGACAATTTGTAGAGTTTACAAAGGTAGAGAGAAGAAAAGTAGAAAAGAGATGGAATTAAGTAGAGTGAAATGACTAATAATTCACATTGTAAAAAATCTAAAATTTCCATTTATCTATAGCTGATGGGACAAAAATTTAAAAAAATATATATCAATAGCTCTTTAGGAAAACAGAATTAACCAAAAAAGGAAGGAAAACAGTGATGAAACTCTGCTAGGAGTTTAGACGTGAAAAATCAGTGGATACTATGTGGTGACATTTTATTTAAAGATGTAAAGGAAGTTATGATTGAAACTAAAAATGGAAATAAAATCATTACATAGCCTTAGCAGGAGTGAAACCAGTGGCTGGTTTGGAAAGGAAAGACACTTGTTGCTCTTTCTTAAAGATCTTTGGTATAGTTTGCAAATATATATACATATATATATACACATATCTGCAAATTTAAAGATACAATGAGAATACCCAGAATAATAATCAGATATAAGCCTAAGAAAAAGCAATAAATAAATTCCCAATATGAAAACAAAGATATTTAGAAACTAGAAAGGAATACAACACACAATTTATGGAAGAAACATGAATAATAAAATTCTGAGGAAAAACCAAATGTATAAAATAATAAGAAATGTATAAAACGGAAAGGATGTAGGGTACCTGGATGGCTCATAATAGTCTGCCTTTGGCTCAGGTCACGATCCAGAGGTCCTGGTATCAAGTCCTGTATCAGGCTCACAGTTCAGCGGGGAGTCTGATTGTTTCTCTACCCTACCCCACCCTGCTTGTGATCTCTCTTCCTTGCTCTCTCTCACTCAAATAAATAAATAAAATCTTACTAAAAAAAAATGGAAGGATGTAAAAAATGTTCTGTTGTTTTATATGGATAGAAAGACAAAGTATCTTTTTTTAAAATTGTTTTTGTTTATTTATTTGTGAGAGAGAGCATGAGAGGGGAGAAGCTGACTCCCTGTGGAGCTGGGAGCCCAGTGAGGGATCATGACCTGAGCCGCAGGCAGTTGCTTAAAACTGAGCCACCTAGGTGCCCGACAAAGTATCTTTTCAGTGTTAATTTTTCCTTAAATATTCTATAAAATTAAAGTTATAGAATTATAGCCAGGAGCCTATTTATGGTAAATTTCACAAACAATATCAACATATAATATAGAAAAATAAATATATAATATTTGTCAGAAATATATAAAAGATAAAGAGATGTTACTAATTTATCAATTATTTTATAGTTAAAATGATGAAGATAGGAATATGTAGACAGAAAAATATTTTATTCCAAAGCATATGGAAATTCAGGGTATCATCAAAGAACTGCCTCAAAAATTTTTGGGTTGTCTATAGGTATTTGGACTATGAAGCAGTCATTTGGAAAACAGAAAATCTGAAGTTTCACTTTAATCCTTAAAACAAAACCATCATAAATAATCAAAAAATGAAGTTAAAAATCATAAAAATTAGTATATGATTAAAAGTTTAAAAGTGGAAAGCATGAAAGCCGTTCTTTAGAAGGCATAAATTCAAAGCAAAACAAAAATGACTAATACAGGTCCAATTTACACATGAGGAAATTAGGGTAACATGAAGTTTATTTGCCTAAGGACATAGAATTAAGTATTAGCATAGCTTGGATACTAAGTCATTCTTTGAATTTATTTAGGACATGCTTGTGTTATTATCATAATTAAAATGATGCCCTATCAGTATTAGCTAAATGAAGGTCTCCAAATAGCATTACAGTTATTAAATAGTCCTTAATCAAGGAAATGTTTTTGATTTGTTTAGGTTCATTCGGTGGCTGTAGATGGTATAATTCAGTTTGCTAGTGAATAAAGCTAATGAAACAAGATCATGGATCTTTTATTCTCAGTATTAAGTGGTTCATTTTCTACATGCACATAGTATTTAGATTGAACTTTCATCAGAAGATTTATTTCATCATATTTTACATTTTAGCGACCTGAAGACACAAGTGATTCAGTCCATGATAAGCCTGTAGCGCCAAGACGGTAGCTTATTCATCATTTTATCCCCATAGTAGACTAAGAAAACTTTAAGTTGACTTATTTTATACATAAAAAATATTTATTATACAGGTATTGTATCTACTATGCTGAATGTTTATTATTTTAATCAAGAGAAAATTTGAGTGTAGGTGTGCATGATAAAATGTAAAAGGTTCACTTTTGTCTATGAATATACTTCATGTGTTGACCATGAAAGACTTCATGAGTAGGGAAGGTTCTATAAGTATAAATAGGTTATAGAATGATGAGTGAATATTTAGGAATGAAAGCAGTGAATTACTAGACTAGGGGCATTTATATTGCTCCTTAACAACAGATGGCAACTTTTATACTGCCAGTTGTCTTGTAAACACCTTACTCAAGATCTGAAGTAGCAATTAATTTCTCCTCCTTTGTATCTTAACTCATAGTGGGTGATATTAATTTAAATATATCTATATATTTATGAATAATATAAGTATATAAATAATACTTTCAGTGCTTATCAACCCCAAAGGAGGAACTCCTAAGAGACATCTTTAACATATTAATATAGTACATACACATAAAAGTTTTATCAAACACTTGGGCATATTTTATTTTCTTCTATTTCAGTTTTTAAACCTTCTGATTATGATGCAGTAAACTGATTTCCAAACTCAATGTGTTACTTCTCACAGGATGGAAAACTTTCTAACACATAAAACATTTTAAACACATATTACATGCACAGATTTTGTTTGGCTTTTTGTTTTGATTTCCTTAATTTGTAAGGGATACTCAAGATGAAAAAATGTAGGATTTAGAAAAATATTTAGAAATGGATGTGAAAATATAGTTATTTTGTTTATATATTTTTAGCTTTAGATTTATATGAATCCATTAGTTTTCCATACTAAAAGAAAGTTAATAATTGAAATATTTATTTTTTTCCTTTACTTCCTACCTCCTATTTGCTTTTTATTTTGTAAAGTCTCTAACCCAGTTCTATGGCTTTATAAATATTTACAACACACTGTAGTACTGGTAGAGTTATAAACATAGTCATGATGTTAGTTTTCTTGATTACTTGAACTGCATTTGTTATTTTTTTTTTTATAAATGCCTTGTTAAAACACTGTTAAAATTTCCCTTTACAGGGGCGCCTGGGTGGCTCAGTGGGTTAAAGCCTCTGCCTTTGGCTCAGGTAATGATCTCAGGGTCCTGGGATCGAGCCCCACATTGGGCTCTCTGCTCAGCCAGGAGCCTGCTTCCCTTCCTCTCTCTCTGCCTGCCTCTCTGCCCACTTGTGATCTCTATCTGTCAAATAAATAACTAAATAATCTTAAAAAAAAATTTCCCTTTACATAGACAAGTGTAAGTTTCAATTCTGTAAATTAGCTGCTTTCAGGAGTCTTATGTACTATAGACTTCAATAAACTTCAGAGGTTTGGGAAAGATGCTCTCCAAGGCCACCAAGAAAGACAATATTCCACAATAAGTTAAGCTTATACATAAGCTACGTATAAAGAATGCTGTGAAGTCACAGAAGCACAGGCCAACCTAATGCCCAGTCATTAGCTATGACCCTTTTTAAGAAAATGTATTGAGTAGCCTGAAAAGATAGTGTCAGTTCAAGAGATGGAGCAAAGCTGTGCAAATCACAGCATAATTTAAACCAAATGTTCCATCTGAAAATACTGTTGGTCTCTTTATGCCATTCCCATTTTGTCCCAGCCTACCACACTACTTCCTTAAATATTAACCAACGAAAGATCATGTCTGGATTATCAACATACCAATAAATAGAAAAAATATGGAATTAAACTCAAAATTAACATAATGCTACTATATAAGGCACAGTGTCAAGAAGGATGGCAAATTATATAACGAGTATCATTACTCACTTGGGGAGGTTATACATAGGAACACCTTGTGACAGATAGAAAACATATGTTTTAGAAATGTCTTTGACTGGGGTGCCTGGGTGGCTCAGTGGGTTAAAGCCTCTGCCTTTGGCTCGGGTCATGATCTCAGGGTCCTGGGATGGAGCCCCACATTGGGCTCTCTGCTCAGCAGGGAGCCTCTTCCTCCTCTCTCTCTGTCTGCCTCTCTGCCTACTTGTGATCTCTGTCTGTCAAATAAATACATAAAAGCTTTAAAAAAAAAAAAGAAAAGAAATGTCTTTGACAATCAAGAAAGGCATTAAGCCTATCGTTTAATGGCTTTCAAATGGATGGAAAGATATGCTTAAGAGAAGAGTTTTATTTGAAGATGAGAAGCAAACAATATATTAATGGAAGAAATAATGTAATAACACAGTTTGAAAAACTAGGGAACACGGGACAGCATTACGACAGGAAGCATGGAAAATTTTGACTATTGCAATTTTTATATGTCGTTTTGAACTTTTCTATATAAATATAACTGCATGCAGACATTACCACATTTGTTTACATTCAATCTTTTTTTCCAGTTGCCCTTCATTAGCAGTTCATCCCACACTCCTTTCCTTGGGGCACCACTCCTTGAAGACTGCAGGAAGTCCTACTGTTCATTTAGTTCAGAAAGGGTCAGTCCAGGACCACACACCATTCCTAGACTAACTAAAGTCTAAATCACCCAGAGAATTATGAAAACTTCTCACCACTTGTCAGTGCATGTTGATGCCAGTTTGTGTGCCCTGCTCTAGCACCTTGTGTTGTCACCTGGTCTTTATCCCACACTCATTCTGTCTTCCTCATAGATTCTGTCTTAGGGTCATTTTCTATACTGAGAGAAGAACTTAGGCAGAAACATGCTGGACTCTCTCACTGAATTTTCCCTATTGGGAGACCATTTGGAGTCTCCATCTTTTCCTCCCTGAAGTGCTGGGATTCTTTGCAAAGTGCTCTTCTTTACATCAGGGACAAGATCTGTGCAACATGTATTAAGCCATGGAATTCTTCACTGAATCCCAATATTTTCTATTAGAATTTCCTCCCTACCTGTACAATGTCCTTGACCCATGAAGGCAAATGATAATGCACATCCAGATATACAAAGCAATTATGTAAAAACAAAGAGGAAAGTTTACCTGATGTTTCTTGAACAAAATAAGGTATATGCAAAGGCAGTTAAAGACTCTATGCCATGTATTTTAAGTAACTGCTTTAACAAGTACATTGTTTAGAAATTAAAATTATTCTATAGTCTTGCTAACTGCTTATTTTCCCTTCATTTGTGTAATCGCTGATTCAAAGAATATGAACATTTACAAATCACATAATACATTGCTGTATCACCTACAAACTATGAATGTTCATTTTTCTATGTATTTGGCAACAATTATATTTTTGTTCATATTTGTTTATTTGCTAGATTAAAAACAAATTGTATCTCACAGCTTAAAAGCAGAAAGTCATCATCATTTAGAGTGAACTTAATCTAAAAGGAAACATAAAATTAAAGAGTAAAATCAGGTATAGACATAAATACCTACTTTAAAAAAGAGATTTTACTTATTTATTTGACAGAGACAGAGAGAGACAGAACACAAGCAAGTGAAGTGGGAGAAGAAGAAGCAGGATTCCCACTGAGCAGGGAGCCCTATGTGGGGCTGGATCCCAAGACCTTGGGATCATGACCTGAGCTGAAGGCAGAGGCTTAACAACTGAGCCACCCAGGCACCCCTAAATATCTACTTTTGTTTTACTGTTTCCAGTTTCAGGAATAGACTTTACCTTCAAAAGAAAATTATACGTTTCTGAAGTCCTATGGTTATGATACACTATGATTTATAAAACCAAATAAAAACTGGTAGATTAAAAACAGAATGTGCACATGCTTTTAGTAAAAATACAAGAATATGTGTATTTCTTTAAAACAACCCTCAAAAGCTTTATATTAGGTAGTTTTTTTTTTAAGATTTTAGTCATTTATTAGAGAGACAGAGATAACAAGTAGGCAGAGAGGCAGGCAGAGAGAGAGGGGGAAGCAGGCTCCCTGCTGAGCAGAGAGCCCAATATGGGGCTCGATCCCAGGACCCTGAGATCATGACCCGAGCCAAAGGCAGAGGCTTAACCCACTGAGCCACCCAGGCGCCCCTATATTAGGTAGTATATTTAAGTTTAAAATGGATTCCACCATGATATCAGTGTGCTGTAGGCACTAAAGTAGATGAATTTTTGAGGCACAAGTTTTCTTAAGACACTAGGTTACAGAAATCTAATAGTGCTATCCTGATTTCCTAATCATGCATTTTAATTTATTCTCACGTGATCAAGCCTAAAACTCAGAACCTTGCAAACAAACTAATATATTTAATATCATTCTAATGGAAAATAGCCAAAGCTATGTATGTTTTCTCAGTAGTTAATGCTTCAATTAGATACATTTCTTCCCCTTTTAACTTTGGAATTAATTTTCATTTTGGACTCTACCAATTTACATTCTTTGGCCCGCCTCACTATTCCAGTGAAATTGCTCTCTCTCACTCTCTTATATAATAACATAATTTTTATCAACTATTTTTTTCCTTTTTAAAGTATGACTAAACATAGTGAAATGGACAGAACTTAAGTGTACAGTTTTATGAATTTTGAGAAATGCATATAACCATGTAACCCAAGTAAACCAATCAACCCAACACAACCAAGATAGAGAAATTTCTATCACTATAGAAAATCCTCTCATTCTACTTCAAAAGCCCTTAATGATTAGCTCAATAAATGTAATCTTTTTTTCCATTTGATAATTCATATGAATGGAACCATAAAGTATGTGCTATTTTGCACTTTTTCGTTCACATGCCTTTGTTTTTTTTTTTTAAGATTTTATTTATTTGACAGAGAGAGAGAGTAAGCATGAGCAGAGGTAGGGGCAGAGAAAGAGGGAGAAGGAAACACCCTATTCAGCAGGGAGCCCAATGTGAGGCTCCATCTCAGAACCTGGGATCATGACCTAAGCAGAAGGCAGACACTTCACTGACTGAACCACCCAGGTGGCCCCATTCACATATGTTTGAGATCCAACCATATTATTTAAAGGATCAGTGGTATTCCATGTTATAAAATTTCCACAATCTGTGGACCTGTTCTCTATCAAAAGTTATTTGAATTATTTCCAGTTTTTTGTTGATATATGAAAAGCTGCTATGGCACATTTCTGTACAGGCTTTTTGTTGATACACATTTCTATTTCTCTTTGGTAGTACTTAGGAGCAGAGCTCTTGGGCCAAGGGTAGATGAATTTTTGCTTTTATAAGAAACTATTAAGCAGGTCTCCAGACCAGTTGCATCATTTTACATTTCTATCAAAAAAATATAGCCGAGGTCATGTGGTTCCCCAACCTTATAAAATTGGGTCGTTTTGATATTTTATATTTGAATTATTCCAGAGGATGTGAGCAGGTAAATTGTTGTGCTTTTACATTGCATTTTCTATATGACTATTGTTGGGCATTATTTTGTGTGCTAACTGATCTTTCATGTATCCTTTTTTCTGAAGAGTATTTTCTAGTGCATATATTCTTAATTTTCTATTAAATAGCTCGGTGTTTTTTTAATTGAGTTGTAAGGACTCATGTATATAGATACAAGCTCTTTGTTAGAAATATGTATCATAAATATTTTCTCTTAGTCTGTAGTCTGCATTCAATAATATGCTGAATAAAAATGTCAAAAAATACTAAATTATCCCTATAATATTTTTTTAGAACGGTCTACAATTCTGCAGTAAAATATAGAATATTGGTTGGTTTCTGAGTTGTTATGTAGAGATCTACAATAAAGTGGTATGAAGAAATTTTCTTCAGTAACCAAATACTATATTTTGATGGGGTGATAGTAATAGGACAAAATTCATTTGTGAAATCCATTAAACTGTACACACAAAATATGGGCACTTATTATATACTAACTGTATGACAATGAGGTTGACTTTTAAAATTTACTAACCATAATTGGATTTGTCTTATATTTCCCTTTATTTCTATCAGTTTTGATTTCATCTATCTGGAAGTTCTTTAAGTATATTCACAGTTATATTCCTGTTTTATTAATGAATCATCATGTAATATTCTTCATGTAATATTGCTCTTTATCTCCGGTCTTTAAGCTACTGTTTGGTGATGACTGTTCCAGATCTTTTTTTTTTTACACATTAGCAAACTATATATTTTCCTCTCAGCATCACTTTATTGAAAGTTTGTTCCTTGTGGACAGCATTTGGTTAGGCCTTGTTTTTTAATATTCTCAGTTTTAGCCTCTAGAGTATTTAATCCACTTATATATTCTTCAGGTCTTTGAGATACTTGCAGATTCACATATGGTTGTAAGAAGTAATAAAGAAATATAATATACACACTTCATCTAGTTTTCCCCAAAGATAGCATCTCCCACAACTATATCACAACCAGGAAATTGACATTAATAAAATCCATTTAATTTTTTGCCATTTTACTACTTTTTCACACACTTTTACTAGTTTTTCACACACTTACATGTAAGTGTGTGAAGTATGTATGTTTATATTGAGTTCTAGACAAGTTTCTCACAAGTATTGATTTGTATGACTACCGCCATAGTCAAGTCATAGAACAATTACATTACAAAGATCCCTAATATTACTTCTCTAACACCCCAGCTACTCTTTCTTTCCCTAACTCTGTAATACCTGTCAAACAATAACCTTTTCTCCATCTCCATATTTGTCATTTCATACAGTTTATATAGATGGACATGTACAGTATGCATTTTTT
>ML101249.1:0-12384 GCA_003697995.1 Taxidea taxus jeffersonii | reverse complement strand
TTTTTTATTGACATTTCTACTCAGCATGATACCCTTAAGACCGGAGTTATCACAAATATTCATTGTGTCCCTTTTTAATTATGAATAGTATTCTATAGTAGACTGTGCTATTATTTCATTTTTCTCCCATCAAAGGATATTTGGATTGTTTCCAAGTTTTTCAAATTATGAATCAATAATATTCATGTACAGGTTTTTGTATGAAAATAAGCTTTCATTTCTGAGAGATAAATGTCTGAGAGTACAATGGTAAGCACATATTTAGTTTTGTAAGAAACTTCCCTGATCTTTTCTAAAGTAACTAACATTTACTTCCCCACCAATTATACATGAGTAGTCCAGTTTCTCTGAGTGCTCATCAGCATTTGGTGTCATCACTGCTTATTAATTGACTCATTCATTCATTCATTCAAACCATGCTGATCAGTATAGTGATATTTTACCGTGATTTCACTTTCATTTTCCTTATGAGTAACTATATTGAATATCCTCTAATGTGCTTATTTGATTTATATAGCCTTGGTGAGGACTGTACTTTCAGGGATCATTTCTACAGTTTGTTACTAGAGAAATTTCTCTGAATGTGTGAAGTACCCAAAACCACGAGGAGGAGGTGTAGTATTCCTTCCTGAGCGTGAAGCTTGACCTCGGATGTTGTGTTATATAGCCTTGGTGAAATGTCTGTTCATGTATTTTCCCATTTTTCAACTGGATAGTTTGCTATTTACTACTCAGTTTTGAGAATTCTTTTGTTATCTAGATCCATGTCTATCAAATATGTGACGAGCAATTTGCTCCATTATGCAGCTTATTTTTTATCCTTTTCACAGAGTCCTTTGTGGAGTTTTTAACTTTTACAATGTCCAAGTTACCACCTTTCCCTTCTTATTTGTTTCATTTTGTTGCCTATCCTAAATGCTCTAGCACCATTTGTTGAAAGACTATCCTTGAATTGCTACTGCATCCTTGTCAAAGGCCAGTTGTGTGGTCTATTTATGGGTTCTCTAGTCTATTCCATGGATCTATGTGTTACTCCTCTGCAAATACCACACTCTTTTGGTTGCTCTAACTATTTAGTAAATCTGTTAGGTCCTGTTAATTATTCAGATGGGGTGATTCCTCCCACTTCCAAAAAAAATTTTTAAGATTTTATTTATTTATTTGACAGACAGAGATCACAAGTAGGCAGAGAGGCAGGCAAAGAGAGAGGAGGAAGCAGGCTCCCTCCTGAGCAGAGAGCCTGATGCGGGGCTCAATTCCAGGACCCTGGGATCATGACCTGAGCCGAAGGCAGAGGCTTAACCCACTGAGCCATCCAGGCACCCCCCAAATTTTTTTTCAAAATTATTTATCTATTGTTGACCCTCTGCTTTTCTATAGATGTCAGAATAAACTTTGGGGAGAAATGGGATTTTTATAAAAATTGCATTCAACTTATAGATCAACTTAGAGGGTTTTGATATTTTTACTGTATTGAGATTTCCAATCCACAAGCAAGGTATGTCTCTACATGTATTTCATTCTTCTTGATTTCTTTCATTGGCATTTTATAACCTTCAGCATATAGATCTTCTACATATTTTGTTTAGTATATAACAAAGTATTTAATTTTTTGAGTGATTATAGATGCTACTGTGTTTTTAATTTTGGTTTCCATAAAATTGTCTGCTCTTTAACACAATTCTATTTTGAATAAAAACTCATTTATAATATTTACCCACATATTTGACATATTCTGTTTTCTTTTTTTTTTGCAATTTGAGTTTCAATCTTATGTCATTTTATTTAAGCCTTAAGAATTTCCTTTAACATTTTTGAACTGCAGACCTCTTGATGAATTCACTCAACTTCTATATATCTGAAAATGTCTTTATTTTTCTTTCATTTCTGAAGGATAGTTTTTAGTAGTTATAGTATTCCAGAATAATAAACTTTACTTCTTCTTTCTCCTCCTTGTCATCTTCATTATATTCTTTTACCACTTTATAGGCTTTCACTGGTTTTGGTGAGAAATCTTTGGTTATTTGTATTCTTGCCCCAATATGTAATATGTGTCTCCACCAGCTGTTTTTGTTTTCAACAACTTTGCTATGATATGCCCCAGAATATTCACTTTATGTTTATCCTGCTTGGGGTTCATTGAGCTTTCTACATTTATGAATTACTATTTTTCATAACATTTAGAAAGGTTTAGTTACTTTTTAGTTAAATCATATAACACATTATTCTGACTTGTTTCTCCCTCTGGGACCCTAATTCAACATACTTTTCATTAAACGTTATTACATACACCACTGAAGTTCTGCATATTTCTTTTTTTTTTTTAAGATTTTATTTATTTATTTGACAGAGAGAAAGAGAGAGAGCACAAAAGCAGGAACACAAGCAGGAGTAGTGGGAGAGAGAGAAGCAGGCCTCCCATGGAGGAGGGAGCATGATGTGGGGCTGGATCCCAGGACCCTGGGATTATGACCTGAGCTGAAGGCAGACACTTAATGACTGAGCCACCCAGGTGCCCCTGAATATTTCTCTTTTGTCCCACATATTCTCTCTGTACTTCCCAAAGGAGAAGAGGAAAAACTAAACAAATTATATCATTAGTTATAATATAAAATGAATAGATGTCACCTAAAATGATTGAGAATTATGCAAGTTCTATTTATGAGAAAAACAATACATTGTGACATGAAAAATATAACAAAAAATCACAAAGAATGAACTAGAAATGGAATATTAGCAAAAAAGTCATTAAACAATAAATATAGCATAAAATGACCTAAGAAAATTAAGATTATATTTGCCTTTATAAAAATGGCATTTGGTTATTAAAAGAAACTTGTAAAGAGTTATGAAAGATTAATTCATTAATGTTGCAAATGCCTGGGTGTTTGAATCAGAGCTCTTGCCAATGACTTTTCTTTTTAAGAAACAGGTGTGTAAACACTAAACACAGATACTAAATCCAAGTGCTCCTGTCTTCCTCAGCTAAATTTTATGTAAATACTATTAACCAGATTGTTCTTTGACTCTCCATAGTTTGGTTCCAATCGTTTTACATTATTTTCTACAACAGAATTAGGAATAGGCATTATTTTTTTTTATTTGATACACAAAGTTTGTATTATAAAGTTTGATACACAAAGAAAATACACCAAAATGTTAACTATGGTTATCTCTTTGTGACAGGATTAGAGGGACATTTTTATCTTCTTTGTATTTTTGTATTATCTACTATTTTTTTAAGCTTTATTTAAACATATAATGTAACCCCACCACCCTCTCCCAACCCCTCTCCCCCCCACCCCCCTCAGTTTGTTTTATGACATTAAAAGGCAAGGGAAGCAAGGGAAAAAAATGAACTATTGGGACTTCATCAAGATCCAAAAGCTTTTGCACAGCAAAGGAAACAGTCAACAAAACCAAAAGACAACTGACAGAGTGGGAAAAGATATTTGCAAACGACATATCAGATAAAGGGCTTGTATCCAAAATTTACAAAGAGCTTAGCAAACTCAACACCCAAAGAACAAATAATCCAATCAAGAAATGGGGGGGCGCCTGGGTGGCTCAGTGGGTTAAGGCCTCTGCCTTCGGCTCGGGTCGTGATCCCAGGGTTCTGGGATCGAGCCCCGCATCGGGCTCTCTGCTCAGCAGGGAGCCTGCTTCCTCCTTTCTCTCTGCCTGCTTCTCTGCCTACTTGTGATCTCTGTCTGTCAAATAAATAAACAAAATCTTAAAAAAAAAAAAAAAGAAATGGGCAGAGGACATGAACAGACATTTCTGCAAAGAAGACATCCAGATGGCCAACAGACACATGAAAAAGTGCTCCACATCACTGGGCATCAGGGAAATACAAATCAAAACCACAATGAGATACCACCTCCCACCAGTCAGAATGGCTAAAATGAACAAGTCAGGAAATGACAGATGCTGGCGAGGATGTGGAGAAAGGGGAACCCTCCTACACTGTTGATGGGAATGCAAGCTGGTGAAACCACTCTGGAAAACAGCATGGAGGTTCCTCAAAAAATTGAAAATAGAGCTACCTTATGACCCAGCAATTGCACTACTGGGTATTTACCCTAAAGATACAAACGTAGTGATCCAAAGGGGCACGTGTACCTGAATGTTTATAGCAGCAATGTCCACAATAGCCAAGTTATGGAAAGAACCTAGATGTCCATCAACAGATGAATGGATAAAGAAGAGGTGGTATATATATACAATGGAATACTATGCAGCCATCAAAAGAAATGAAATCTTACCATTTGCGACGACATGGATGGAACTAGAGGAATAGGCATTATTTTTAAATCACCCTAAGTTCTTTTAGGAGGATTTCCTAAAATAACTAAAATGAAAATTATCATTAAATTATGAAATCCTATACCAGAATTATGTAGTGATTTTCAATAATAGAGGTGTTCAATCTATTTCTAACTTCCATAATTACATAGATACACATTATCTAAGTAGAAGAGAAGGTGATTCTACAAGTATAATCAGATACTAGAATGGATAACAGAGAAAAGATGCAGCATATGTGGCCTTAGCAATTTTTAAAAATATGGTAGGAAATTCCAAATCAATTGCTTCCATTCTTTGAACTCTGCTTTTATATTTAGCAGTAATGGGATTGTGTTCTTGAAAAATGAATTTTTTTTCCTTAGGAATACAATTTCCTCTACTAAAGAATACTTTTCTGAACAGTGTTCACCAAGAATTTTGACTGACCTAATTAAAGCTGTGATAATCCAGTCACATTTCTCATATAGTGCCCCTTATTAGCCTTTCAGGTAGTTTCCTTTGCAATATAGCAAGCCATGGCCAGGTCTGGGTTAAGAAAAATTGTATTCATTGTGCCAGTGATGACAAATTATCTTCTGCAAGAATTGTTTAACACAATGGGTCAAGAGAGAGAAAAAAACTAAACAAAAGAAACTAATGGCATGGGAATGAATAAAGAATAAAACTGCATATTAAAAAGCCAAAGCAATAGAAGAAATTTTAAAAACCAAATAAAAAGGTAATGCAAAACTGGCATAATGGGCTTTTCTTGTCATTAGAGGTTATTACATTCTCATTTCTCTTATGATCATATGTGGCATATTCCAGTCTTTCAGGACCTTCAACATATTCAGTAAAAACAATATATGCAAAATTACAGGAAACTCTTAGCTTTAAAAATGGCCTGTAGTCCTTAATGAACCACTAATTTTCTTCGGCAAAAGGTGATTGCAGTTAGTATGGGTTAAAAGTTCAATCTGACCCAGTATTTGATTTGCTCAAAGTAATCATTAAGTATTAAAAAAGCACTTTCCTATCTTCCTATACTTTGTCAATAACAAAAACTGGAAAAGGTTTTTTAATATTTTTTGACATTTTTGTGTTATTCATGCACTAATGATTTTGTTAAATACAGCTTAGGATAAAACCATCCCAGACATACTTAATATAAAATGGATTTCAACTGATATTTGGATTCAGTGCAAAGTGATAATATAGTGTTAAATAAATTGTTCAAGTGATTAATTTAATAAATCATATAGTGCTTTTATAATGCCTTAAAAATGGGACATTCAATATTGTTGATTTTGCTGCAAAATTGTGGACCTTCTAAAATTTCATTTGACTTTTGTAAAAAATACTGTAACATAGATCATAAAGATGCAATTATACCTGTATTAGATAAAAGGAAACAAAATCTTTGAGAAGGCGAAACCAATTTCTGATATTCTATAGCTATTTCATAATTTGGCAAGGATTTAAGGCTACTTTTATGAATAATACCTCTGTCCTTTCACCAAGACTATAACTATATAATACACATTAATATATGATATGTGTGTATCTGTAATATATAATATGGACTATGGAACACATTAAAAATAGTTATACATTTCATTTTCTACATAGGTGTTGAATTTTAGGGAAAAAAACTGTCATTATCTTTGTCTAATATTATTTTTAAACTAAATGTAATAGATCAGGATGGTCAATAATATGTACTTTGGTAGACTCAGCAGCATGCTCATTCATTATGATGTTCCTTATTAGAGGAATAATAATGGGGCACCTGGGTGGCTCAGGTAAGCATCTGCCTTAGGCTCAGATCATGATCCCAGGGTCCCTGGGATGGAGTCCTGTGTCATACTCCCTGCTCAGCAGGGAATCTGCTCCTCCCACTCCCTCCACCTGTGGCTCCCCCTGCTTGTGCTTGCTTTTTCTCTCACTCCCTATCAAATAAATAAAATCTTTTTAAAAAAGGAATAATATTTATAAATGGCAATTTGAATATTTACTCAACAAATACTTTGAGCATTGCATTGGAGAGTTTCTGTAAAGAGACACATAGGTGAAGAAAATGCGGGTACTTGAGTATGAGTAAGTTTTCAAGTCAGAAAGATAAACCATGGGGCACTGGGTGGCTCAGTCAGTTGGGGCCTCTGCTTTTGGCTCAGGTAATTATCCCTGGGTCCTGGGATTGAGCCCCACATTGGGCTCCTTGCTCAGTAGGGAGCCTGCTTCTCCCTCTCCCTTTACCTGCTGCTCTCCCTGCTTGTGCTCTCTCTGTCAAATAAATAAAATCTTCTAAAAAAAAAAAAGGGAACGATAAATCATGTACACATATACCTTAAATTCATATACTTTATGTGCTTTGTGAGAGAAATAAATTGGGTAAATTGTGAGGATAAAAATTGATAAGATAATGGCTTTGTGGCATATGTAGATTTTGTACATGTTTTAGTAGGATGGATAGGATTTGAATAAGTGGAAAAAAGAGAAAGAGGCATTTCTTTCTGAGAAAGTTGTATGTACAGAAAACAGGAAGTAGAAAAGACTGGTAATTTTGAGTCGTGTATAAAGGAGCATCTGGAAATGGGGTATTACTCAAAGAAATACAAGATAGTATTTGAGAAATAGAACAAAGCTGTGTTATGGATAGTATTAAATGAATGATAAATGGTTTGGGATTTATACACTGAGGATTTTAGATACAGAAATTCCATGGTAATAGCTTTTGCTCTTGAAGGTATATCTGGCCTTTTGTTTTGTTTTGTTAAATAAATTGGAAGTGAGACCAACAACTACATGGGATCCATTTAGGGACAAAAGAATAGATGAGAGTCAATGTTGACCCAATTTGGGTTGGCCTCACAGAAATGAGGATATTGGAAGAAATTCAAGTGATTATATATGGGAGAAATATGAGGAATTAGGAGGTTATTTGAATGGCAAGAAGCATAAAAGAAAATAAAGAAATCAAGGACACTTATATTTTAAGCCTCAGTGGCTAGCCTGTTGATAGCAATGCCATTAAGGAAGGCATTGAATTTATATATAATGAGAATTGATTTGACCTCTTATTCTACTTCAAGCCATAGTAAGTCTTGGGATAATAGCCACAGACATTGATCCTATTTTCAAAGAACTCACAAAAGGATACTACTGAGTAGTAAATACTTTCTGATTATTTACTATGTGACAGTCACTAGCTTAAGCACCTTATATACATTAATTCATTTAATCCTTAAAAAAAAAACCTCCAAAACTTGTGAAGAATATTTTTTAAATGAGAAACCTGTACCATTAAATAATTTTTGAAACTTGAGCCGAGTTAAATAGCTTGTAAATTGTTAGGATCGAGATTGAAACCTAGAGCAAGACTCCAAAGATCATACTCTAACACTGACTTTTATTGTTATGATATAGGAGGCATAAAACTCTTAGGGAACAAGAATAAGGTCAGGATATGAGAGACCCAGAGATCTTAGAAATAATACAATGCATTGTGCATTTGAGAATCAAGAAAGGAGGAAGGCATAAGATTATGTTCTTTTTCTTGTTACATAACCAGAATGCCACAGGCCATGACAAAATACAGAAATGTCAGATTCCTACAAGCAGACCCAGCAGGACTTAGACATGGGTTGACTGTGGGAAGGGGAAAGAGAGAGAGAACAAATTTTATGTTCAAGATTCAGGATTGGGCAAAGAAGAAGAATGCAAGAGAAGGAGTGGTTTACGGTATGAATGATGGCATATCACACAACATTAACAGAAATGTGGAATGTTAAGGAGCCCTTTGGAGAAGTGTTGTCTTGTTCTAGATGTACTAATTTAAGATGCTCAAAGATATTTGGGTAGAAATATCTGTCAGGCATTTGGAATCAAAGGATCTTCTTTATGGGAAAAAGATAGTCTTTATATGTACATTTAGGTTTTTAGTGGATCTTTTTTCCCCCCAAAAAATCTTTCCATGTTGTTTAGATGGAATCTACTGGCCTTTGAATTAGATATGTGGTCAAGGGCTAACCAATGAGTAAAGAGCATTCTATTTCAATCCTTGCCAGAACTGTTGCAAGGATAAACATAAGGCCTAAGCTACTCCTACCAAATGCAATATATTTGACAAAAGCTTTCACTAGATACATTTGGAAAGCAGTTTGCTCTTTCACTAGGATTTCAGTCACATGCTGCAAACTTGGTGGTGCTGGTAATTTTCTAATGCATTGGTAACAATTAATGAAAATGAAATATAAGGCAGAGCCTATAGAAGGAGGGGAACAGACCTTCGATGGAATTATTTAACCAACTAAATCCAAACATGGCTGAATCCATAAAGGTTCTTTTCAGTTATATGAGCTAATTGTTTTCCTCAATACTTAAGCTCACTAGAACTGTGCTATGATGACTTGCATCTGACATGGTACTGACAAATACAGGAGTTTACATTTAGAAGCCATGCAGTTTTCAAAGAAAAAGTGGCCTATGCCTGTGGTAAAAGCATCAAAGTCAATAAAATTGTAAAGTACTATAAAATCACTGAGAATATAGTCTTTGTTAATTATGACAATGAATCTCAAATTGCAAAGATATATGAAATGAACTATCATAAAGTCAAGATAATTTCTTTTATTCTTTTTAAACAGAGTAATGTTTTTTAAAGAATTTTGTTAAATATAAGTAGTTATCCAAGTAGATAAAGGAATACCAAAAGAAGATTTTTTAATAATGGAAAGATTTGAGCACATTTGTAAACTAAAAAAAAACAAAAATAATATGTTGCTGATCGAGAAAATAATAGCATATAAAAATAAATGATAGTAAATTCTATAACCAGATAAAAATGTGAGTTCAAAGGGAGAAATATGATACATTTATTAATAGTTTTGAAATAGTATACCATAAATTATTAATAAAAAATTTTATCCCATTATTATTCCAAAAAAGTTATAAGCTCACTCATAGAAGTTGATGACCTATTCACATTTCATATTGTCCCTTTTACATAGTAAGCCTGTAAGGCTCAAATATTTGTTGATTTGGTATATAGATTTCCATATATATTTAATAATTTGTGTAATAGTGCTTTCTGTAAGCAATGAATGAGATTAGATGCCATCTGCAAAGTAAAATTTGTGCTCCTAACAGACAGGCATTTTCATTGTTTCTATCAAATCATACATATTCTCTTTAAAAGATCTTATTTCTTGGGAGCCCTGGGGGACTCATTCTGTTAAGCAGCTGCCTTTGGCTCAGGTTGGTTGCAAGGAGTCTGCTTCTCCCTCTCCCTCTCTCCCTGCTCGTGTTCTCTCTCCCTCACTCACTTTCTCTCTCTCTCAAATAAATAAATGAAATATTTTAAAAACAAAAGATCATATTTCTTATAATTAACCTAAAAGAATTCATAAAAAAGCTAACGGCCATAAAATAAAACTTCATTTAATTATGGGAAATTATTTTTCTGTTTCCTTTATTATCCTGGTTGATGTAGATACAGTTAGGTAGATACAATAATGAGATGATTTAATTCAAAAATTAACATTTTTCTTAAGTAAACTACGAATCTAAGGTGAGACTTCATTATTATTTTATTTTTAAAGATTTCATTTACTTGACAGAGAGAGAGATCGCAAGTAGTCAGAGAGGCAGGCAGAGGGGGGCGGGAAACAGGCTCCCCGTTGAGCAGGGAGCCCCATGCGGGGCTCGATCCCAGGACTCTGGGATCATGACCCGAGCCAAAGGCAGAGGCTTTAACCCACTGAGCCACCCAGGCACCCCAAGACTTCATTATTTTCACCTACTGTTTTCCTATGTGAGCCAAATATTTGTCTTCTCTATTTTATTTTGCATGTTGAGTTTGTGTAGTTTGGGAGTGGGTACCTAATGAGATTCATCAGTGCTTTGGATTTTACACATCCAAGATTATCCAGATTGTTCTTTTATTCATATCCATCTGGTCAAGTGATTACAACCATTTCTATCCAATGTAGGTTACACAGCAGCTGTTACCCTAACCTCTGGGCATCATTAATATAATGCATACAATAAGTAAATCATATGCAGATTAGTTCAAAGTTTAAGTAGTAATGAAATGTGGTAGCCAGAAATAAATCAAATAATTAATTCTTAATATGGGCCAACATTGCTATATTAGTTTACAGATTTAGAAACTATATAGTCATCACTTATTTTTTATAACTTCTATCACGATTGACAGTTATTTTGGTAATTGACATATGTAAGCCATATGTGTAAAGGAAGGAGAGAAATATATATATATATATATGAAGAAGCATACAACCCAAAGAATTATAATAAAATTGAATAAAAGTGGAATTAGCAGAGTTGTCTTCCACAATTACTAGCCGTTTATATTTGTACTTTTTTTTTAAAGTTTGATGTAGTTTTTATTGTTTGTTCAATTACACTTTATTCTAACTCAAATTTTTAGATACACAATGCTAGAAAACAAATTAACTACTTTGTTCATCTCCTACCCTGTTCAAAAAAACAATGCGCTCTCTTTCCTACTTCCCTTTTAGTTCCAAGAGCTTTATATGTTTCTTACTTGGTGTCGTCAATATGTTAAAACAAAAAATAAATGGAAGGAGCCTGGGTGGCTCAGTGGGTTAAAGCCTCTGCCTTCCGCTCAGGTCATTATCCCAGGGTCCTGGGATCGAGCCCCGCATCGGGCTCTCTGCTCAGCAGGGAGCCTGCTTCCTCCTCTCTCTCTCTCTCTCTGTCTCTCTGCCTGCCTCTCTGCCTATTGTAATCTCTGTCTGTCAAATAAATACATAAAATCCTAAAAAAAAAAAAAAAAATGGAGGCCAGCCTTGGAGATTTCATGAACAGACAAAACCAATTAAGTCATACAAAGCTTAATTTAGCTTATTTTGCAAGACTAACTGAAGCTGGGTCATTTCTTGCTTATGCCTCTGGAAATCACAAGCAAAACTTAAAAACTCTTCTCCCAAATTGATATGAGGTAACAACTAACCAATTCCCCATCATTTAAGAAAATTCTAATATTATAAGCAATCACTGTAAAGAGTAGAGTCACTGCCTTCTCATGAGATACACCGCATTATAACAACATACCTGGAGACTCATTCCATGTTTCGGGTTGAAATGTTCTGGAATTGCACACTTTTTGATGAGTGCGCAATAAAATTTTACTATTTACTACTTTAGTGATTCATTGGCTTTACTTCTGTAATTTCTGAACTTTTGACAAATATAAAATACAAATGCAGGAACTTACCTGGTTTTGTGTGAAGGGCCAGCAAATGGACGTGAACTCCAGTATTTGAGATCTTTCCTAATACCCTCTTCTTGGCTTTGGCATTCTGCCAAAAGTCTCTGGGGAGGGTGTAGAGACAGCTACACACTCATCCCAGAATTCTGTTGGCTCACAAGAGCAGCTGCTGTACACCCTGGGTGCTGCCATGTTCTATCCTAGCCATTACTTTCAGCCTGCCTCTGAAATCCACTCAGTCCTATCTCATTTGTCTAATGGTATTACATTTAGCTGTCTTGAATCTAAAGATCACTTACTTCTAGTCAATCTTTTGAAAGTGATAATTTTATGTGTTATATGTATGTGTGGGAACTCTCTATTTTTTTTCATGTTCTGAATGATGTAATACATAATTTTGGGAGTTACTTTCAAATTTATAGAGCGATTTGATTATTCTCTAGTATATATATATATACTTTTGGAAATGTATGAGTCATTTAGGCACTTAAAATTTGGAATTAAAAAACACCATGTACTCAGGTGTCAAGCATTTCTACAATTGAATACCAAGTTTCTAACAATCTTCAGTGATACTTGTCTTGGTAAAGCAAAGTGGAATAGGTACATAAGTGCTATCTATATTTTAGGTTAAAGTGCTCAGTTTTATCCCAGGTAACAGTATTTCCTATTTCCATATAAGTTCCTCCTACCTATTTATTCTGACAATTTCTTTTTTTGTTTTACATTGCCTCTGTGACCACCACAAAAATCAATCTTTGGAAGAAATTTATTGTATAAAATGTCAGTAGTCGGCTTCTACACAGAACAACCATTCTTTCTTTCTTCTTTTTTTTTTTTTT